>JAIGNY010002731.1:1065000-1240000 GCA_020152595.1 Chiridota heheva | reverse complement strand
TCCCTGGATGTAGACAGACATAGTACTGCCATTTGATAATGGAGCAAAGCTGTTTTGGGTATATGGGATTCCTGGTAGGAGTGATGATGTATGATTAGAAACTCCACAATTGTTGCAGAGCCAGACCACAGACATCTGTCTGAGCTTTTCGTACATGGATTTGGATATATCTATGCATTGACGATGTATTCATTTTTATCACAGTTATCACACTACAAGGCCGATGTATCCCATGTGCAGTCTAGTGTGTATACCCCACATGGGTACAGGGTGGTAGATGGGCCTGGGTTGATTTCCAAATCACCTGCTTGAAGGAGCAATATGTGAACAAGGAGTAGAGATACTGATTTACTAGCTCTTGAGGGCTGGTATAGCCACCTGTTTCCTGACTAGTTTGCAGTGAAACAGGATTGATATTTCATATTGGGTCACACGGCTTATTGTCACATTCTAACGAAGCTGATGTTTGGAAAGGAGTACTGTATTGGTCCCTTGAGACAATATGGTAAGTTTTACTCACTGTTGTAGAAATGCACATCAAAGAAATTTTAAGGTAGGTAGAATGTAATCAAAACCTTTATGATGATCAGCCCGTAGAACAAGCGCCCACTGGTGAGCACTGCAAATCCTTTTCCTGCCTTGCATTATTACAATCCACATGCACATTTGTATTATATAAAGCTTCCATGAACTAGCACTTAGAAGAATCCTTGCTTGAACTTGAAGATGTGGTAGGCCAAGGCTAGGTTTGGTCTAAATAGTGATATAGTGTTTTGGGGACTAACCTTATGAGCAGAAAAGGCTTATAGTCCACCGGTTTGGATGGCGTGGTGTGGCCCAGGAAACTGTTGTCACCCTGGGGGACCTGTAGATGAAAACACATGAGGATTCCTATAATATCCTTGCATGAATTTGAAGATGTAGGCCAAGGCTAGGTTTGGTCTAGTAGTAATATAGTGTTTTGGGGACTAACCTTATGAGCAGAAAAGGCTTTCAGTCCACCGGTTTGGATGACGTGGTGTGGCCCAGGAAGCTGTTGTCACCCTGGGGGACCTGTAGATTAAAACACACGAGGATCCCTATAAATACAAACGTAACTAAGTAAATAGAGCATGTGTGCTAGCATAAGAACATGCTACCATACAATGAAGATGTAATGGTAAATAAATACAAGCAGGGAGGGAGAGGGGGCTTGTAGTCCATCGGTGGACTTTTCTTATAGTCCACCGTCCACCTTGCATATTCAAGCAAGACAAGGGAGGGGGGGGGGGGAGGAGGCATGTTGGTATACCTAAGCTAAGTGTAACCTAGTTGGATATGCCTGCACTAGGGGTAGTTTGTTGACAGGATATACCTACATAACCACAGCGACAATATTTAAAGTGAGTTAGGAATGTGTTGCTGGTTGGTCGATAGACTGAATGTCGAATAAGTGAATGAGTAGAAAAGGCTACCAGGTGGTCGACAGGGCAGGTGATGCTCATGTGCTGGGCAGAAGATACCCAGTGAATAATTAGGTACATAATATGCATTGGCTTTACTGTAGGCAGTATTGCCATAGCCAAAGCACAGGACCTAATGAATGTGATAAGTATCGCATACCAACAGGTGAGTTAGCTTTGGCACACACAATGCGTTGATACTGTATATAATGTATGGTATATATGATTGATGTACATACATTATATAATATAACTTGCACAGGTAATAGGATCACAGGGCAAAAGTACATGGTATAATACAGACATAATAACCATAAGTACATAGTAAAGGCACTCAGAGAGAGCAAAGGTTTGTTTGTTTGATGAGGGCTTAACGGCACCACAACAGCAAGGGTCAAATTGTGCCTGAGAGGTTAAATCATTCCAGAGGTAGGAAGAAAAGAAAATAGGGGGAGACTGAGAGAAACACGGGGACTAAAAGCCAAGAAGCTGGGATCAAGAGAGAAAGTCCATGGGTGCAAAAAAGGGGGAAAGTAGAGAGAGGGGGTGGGAGAGAACTAAATATTATTGTAGAGGGAAGCATGATGAAGGAAGAAGATAATTTATCCATAGTTGTGGGGGGCAAGGAAAGCTCTGGGAAGGTTGTACAGGGGGCAGGCAAGGAGGACGTGGTGAACTGTAAGAGTGCAATGGCAATTGTTGCAGAGGGGTGGGGGGAAACAATTAGGAGGTGGGAGTGACCTACTCTAAGGCGAGTAATGTGGACGTTGTCGACATGGAAGAGATTGTGGATGGTGGGTTTAATTGGAATAGAGTGGATGGATGACGTGGAGTTTGTTATCAATTTGGGAGTCCCACGAGATTTGCCAGAGGTCACGAACAAGGAGAGCGATAAGCGATTTGATGTCAGAAAGGGTTTTAGGAAAGGGGGTAGGGGGGAGGTTGAGGGTAAGCATAGCAGCTGCATCAGCTCTGTCGTTGCTGGGGATGCCAACATGGCTATCCAGAAGAAAAGAATACTTTTACTGCAGAGGAGGGGGGAGGGAGCAAAAGGAGTTTACAGAGGAGGTGGGATGTGGGGTTATCCCATTAAAGATTGAGTAAAGAAGGACAGACTTGGAATCTGAAAAAGTTGAGGGTGAGTAGGATGGCCTTGGCCTCGACCGAGAAGATGGATGAGTAGTTAGGAAGCCTGCGACTGAGGGTGATGTCTTGGATGACGGCAGCAGCAGCTGTCTTGTTGCCTTCCTTGGAGCCATCAGTATAGATGGAGGTGTAGTTTGAGAGTTGGTCAAATTTGATTTGGTTGTGGAAGTTGATGAAGAGGTTGGGGTGGGTTTGGATTTTGTGATGAGTGGAGAGGCCCAGGTGGATAAAAAAGAGGGGGTGGCCCAGGGAGGATAAGTGGGTCAGGAGAAGGTGCCCAGAGTTGCAGGGTTGATGCCAAGATGGTGGAGGTCCGGTTTGCAAAGAGGGTGGAGAAATTGGGGTACCTAATGAGGTCGTAAACAGGGTTCTGGGTGTTGGTGAGGGCTTTAAAGGCATAGGAAAGGCTAAGCTTTCTACACATCAGCAGAGGGGGGGACGGGGAGGTTCGTTGGCTTCAACATGAAGGCTGGTGATGGAGGAGGTCCTGTAGGCAACTAGACAAAGCATGAGGGCTTCATTTCGGATGGTGTTGATGTGGTTGAAGTAAGAGTTGTGAGCGGCACAGTAGCAATATTGCCATAGTCGAGCTTGGCACGAATGGTGAGCCTGAAGATTTTGAGGAGAGCATGGGGGTTCAAGTGGTGTTGGAGAGCCGGAGAATGTTGAGGGAGCTGTTGCATTTTTGTTTCAGGTTGGTGACGTCTTGCTTGTACATGTAGGAGAGCTTGGGGTCCAAGGTTGAACCCAGGAACTTAGTGTGGTCAACTTTAGGGATGCGATTGCCATTGAGCACGAGGTTCAGGTTTGGTAGATGTTGTTGAAATAAAGAAGTGCATGCAGACTGTCTTGTCTTTGGAGAATTTAAAACCATTATTGTTGCACCAATCTTGCAGCCGGCTGAGGCTGAGTTGGAGCCTGTAGAGAAAGATCTGTTGGGTCTGGGTTGGCTTGTTTTTTCTTTGGATCTGTCCCTGTTTCTTTTGGAGTGGTTGTTTTTTTAAGCTGGACGAGAATATGTTCGGTGGGTTCGGTAATCGAACAATCCATGTTCTCTTCAGTGTCATACATGTGGGTTTGAGAGTGTGCTGTTTGTTGATTGGTTGTTTGGTTTGTTGGCCAGGTTGGCTTGAGTTTGATTGGCATTTGAAGTGTTGAGGTAGGGGATGGCAGGAGTCTTAGAAAAGGAAGGAAGGTTGGGGAGAGAAGTGGTGGTGGAGGTGGTTTGAGAAATGGGTGTGGTTGGGTTGTTGGCAATGGTGATGGGCTTAGGACTGGGTAAGAAGATCCAGGTGAGTTTGTTTGTTTGTTTGATGAGAATTTAAGGGCACCACAACAGCAAGGGTCAAATTGTGCCTGAGAGGTTAGATCATTCCAGAGGTAGGAAGGAGAGTAAACAAGGGGAGATTAAAAGAAACATGAAAACTAAAAGCCAGAAAGCTGGGATCGAGAAAGGAGGTGTATGGGTGAAAAATAATGTAGAGAGAGAGAGGTTGGGGAAGGAGGACTAAATATGGTTGTAGAGGAAAGCATGATAAAGGAAGGAGACAATTTTATCTGGAGGTTGTTTTTGGAGCTCGGCTATTAAGATGTGGGCAGCGAGGGAAGCTCTGAGAAGGTTGCACAGGGGGCAAGCAAGGAGAATGTGATGGACTGTGAAGGTGCAATGGCAATTGTTGCAGAGGGGTGGGGGGGCCAATAAGGAGGTGGGAGTGAGTGAGGTGGGTGCGACACAGTAGACAATATTGCCATAGTCAAGCTTGGCACGAATGGTGAGCCTGAAGATTTTGAGGAGAGCATGCCGGTTCGCACCTTAAGTGGTATTTGAGAGGCAGAGAAAGTTGAGGGAGTTGTCGCAATTCTGTTTCAGGTTGGTGATGTGTTGTTTGTAGGAGAGCTTGTGGTCTAAAGTTAAACCCAGAAACTTAGTGTGGTCAACTTTAGGGATGCGATTGCCATTAAGCACGAGGTTCGGGTTGGGGTGGAGGTTGTTGAAATGACAGAAGTGCATGCAGATTGTCTTGTCTTTGGAGAATTTAAAATCGTTGTTGTTGCACCAGGCTTGCAGCCGGTTAAGGTTGAGTTGAAGCCTATTTTTGGCAAGTGGAAAGCTTGTGGAGCAGGTTGAAGAGAGTGGGAGAGAGGATGCTGCCTTAAGGGACACCTTCTTCTTGGGGATAGGGGTTGGGGAAGGTGTGGCCAATACGAACTTCGAACTGCCTGGGTGAGAGAAAGAGTTGAATAAGGGTGGGTAAGTCGCCTCTGAGGCCAATGGTGTGAAGTTTGCGGATAATGCGTATTTCCAAGTAGTGTCAAAAGCTTTCTCGAAGTCGAAAAAGATGGCAATGAGGTGTTCCATTTTTGCAAAGGATTCCTAGATAGCAGTGTCAAGAGTAATTAACTGGTCCAGGGTAGTGCGACGTTTCCGGAAGCCGCTTTGGTGAGGGGAGAGGATTCTATTAGTCTCAAGGAACCAGTTTAATCTCTGGTTAATAATCCTTTCCATAATTTTACATAGACAGCAGGTGAGGTCGGTTTGGGCATGTGAGTCAGCTTGAGATGTGTTAAGGGTGAAGGCGGTATTGGTGTTTGAGGACATGAAGCAATATTTTTCCTTAGGAGAAATGGTCCATCAACCATTCACAGTTAATGCACAATATTACCTCAGGCATTATAATACACAGCTATTTTTACAGCTGTTTTTTTTGGAAAACAAACTTCTCCCACTAAGACACCTAACATGGATGAGTGATTTCAATCACAAAAAGTGCCTTGACTATTCAGCTCTAAATTTGTGTTTTCTTATAGACACAAATAGCTTTGGGCTACTTGGCTGTAGTATGCATGGAAATGGCAGATAACAATCATTGTTTGCAGTGGAAACACAATACACTGAACAGGAAGTCGGGTTGGTAAATGGTCATACCTGAATTTTAAGGATTAACTCAGGTGTCGAGTGCAAGTATAGGCTTAAAGAGAAACTTTTCAGCATGGAGTCTGTGCTTGAGTAGGAAGGTTTGGTGTGGAGGGAAGCAAGGAATTGCTTCCTGGCCTCCGGGTAAGTGGTACTGGGATTAAGGGTTTTCAGTTTGGTTATCTGCTTTTCCTGAAGCCAGGTGGGGCAGTCTTTTGAGGAAGGATGGTTGGCTGGGTGAGTACCGTCGCAATTGGTGCAGAGTGGGCTGTTGGTGCAGGAGGCGCTGTCATGGTTCGGGACTCCACAGTTGGCACACCACGCTTGGCTGTGGCGGAGTTTTTCCCATGGCCATACCTCTGGCACTTATGACAACGGAAGGGGTTGGGAATGTAGGGGGTAACTGGGATTGTTAGATAGCCGGCAGCGATGTAAGAGGGGAGAGTTGGTGGGCAAAAGTCAAAAAGATAGTATTGGTGGGTGTTTCGGCACCGTCTCTCTTGAGGACAAGACAATGGGCTTCAGTAACGTGTAGGCTGAGGTCTTCATTGGTCAAGTATGCAAGGTCTCTGGTTCTGATGATGCCTTTGCTGGAGTTTAGGAAACGGTGGGGAGTGACTGTTACGTTGATACCAGTATTAGCTAGGGCTTTGGTGGTGAGGAGGGTGGTGGCTTAAGTGTTCCTGGTGCAGTGCAACAGAAGATCACCGGATCTGAGGGTAGAAACCTTGGGAAGGGTACTGACAAGGCTGTGGAGCGCCTTGTGTATGAGGAAGGAGGAAACTCTTTTGAAACTGTCTGCTTTATTGATGGCCTGAATAATTACAATTTTGGGGACTGGGGCTGAAGGAATGGTCAATGGAGGTAGCAGGTGGGTCACAGGGAGGGGAGAGAGGGTCAAGGTAGAAGCATTTGGTCATGATGGAAACAAATACCAAGGCCTGGGAGACCCAAGGCAACTAGAAACAAATAATGGAATACTGTATGAGCAAAGGGCGTGAAGGCCTGGTTACAACGGGAGGGGAAAAAAAAACCCCAAAAAACCGATCTCACCAAAGCACACATCCATCCACAAAAAAAAAATCCCTGAAAATGAAAAGTGCAGGTGGAAAAGTGCAAGGTACAGTGTAATCGGATTGAAAAGAAGTTGCATTGCTCTCAACACGTTGCATTCAGAGTGAAAAGCAAAGGTAATTAGATGATCTAGCTGATAAATAAGGCAAAAGTACTTTAATAGTTGAAGTAAAGGAACTTAGAGAATATATATCTATATAAGACACTTAGATAAAGTACAGCAACTTAGCTGGTGGACTGGCTAGCTCCAATACAAGACAACACCCTATTCTGCTGCAGTCAGTAGTGAGAGAAGAATGCCTATGTGCATGTAGCCTACAAGCTGAATAAACAGCAAAGGACTAAGAACCAATCAAAATACTCCACAACACACAGAACTCAACTGAGCCTGGAAAACAAAAAGATATAGAACAATCGCTACACACCACATAGAAAAACAATGCAGCACTTGAGGGAAATACAGTACCAAATCACTACAGTGTAGCCTAGTTGCAGCCTACTCATACTTTCTTATTCCACCTGTTACTATGGTGACATTGTTTAAAAGCTGGTCACAACAAAAATGATTGGAAATGCACTAATCTTGCGATCTGATCCAGATTTGAGCACACACAACCTGTCCTTGATGGTACATCTATAGATTGAATATAAACTTTTCCTATTGGAGGTAAGGATTGATGATTTTTTTTATATATATTGCTGCCTCATCTGCTTAGGTCTAGCCTACCACTAGCCAGGGAGCGTACCCTATGCAGTCCAATGGCAAATTAAAATGCCCAAGTTGAACAGAACAAGCAAATTTACATGCCTCATTATGATAAAGAATTCATTCATAAAAAGGTTCAAAAATTTACTTACAGCTCAAAATATTGTTAAACAAAACAATACCATGAGCTTACCTAAATTAACCTAAACATCCTAAAACCATAACGAAATAGCATTTTTATCGAGAAGTTGTGAGAAAGATTTTCTTCGTCCACCATTACTGATTGTGCACTGCGTATATGGCAGCTGCGTGCATTCGTGTAAGTTAGTGTACTCGTATCGCGTGGGTGTACACAATTAAATGGGAGGATACAAAAACTTTTCACGTACCCTCACATGACGGTCCATATACGATCAGCGAAAATATTTGAAATTGAGTTGCGTAAAGTTTTCTTTTATATTTGCGTAATGCGCATGAACACGCTTAGAGCTAAGAACGCATAGTAGAGATAAGCACACGTAAACATGTTTCACAAAAAATTGGGCTGCCATCCATAAAAGCGCCAATCACATTTGCAAACGCTCTCAAATTTTGGTTTATGCTGGTGATCACAGACAAAGCGTGCGTACATTGTTGTCGTTAAACGCAGACCATTTTTCCGAAGAACCTTTTTTTTTAAAGAGCAAAAACTTTTTCTGAATGGCCTATCATAAAATTTTCTTCAATGGATCAGTTAAGATGGAATCAATGTATATATGGTATGAATTAATTTTTAGACAAAAGTATGAAAGTTTTTATATCGCAATTTGAGTTGCACTAAATTTTTAGTGCAACTTTTTGGGACACGTATTGTAGCCCATTGACTTTTGCTTCAGTGTGTGGTTCAGTTTTTTCAATACACTTGCATTCATGCCCTAGAATTAGGTCACTACGTGATTTGGGCATGAATATTCGTACTAGCCTACCACCCAATAGTAGACACAATCGCTAACACATAACCTCTCCTACAGTACAGACTGTAAAGTGGTCACAAAAGAACATGAAAATTAACACAGACGCCCTTAACTTTTGTCTGATGTAACCATACAGACATCTCATAAAGCTGAACAACTTTTTTCAAGTTACTTTTTTGTAGATTTTCCCGAATTCTTTGTGAAAAAGGATAAAAATGGTCATTTTTCTGAAAGAAATTCAGTGACTTGTGATAGTGTTGCAAACTTGCAACTAATATTGCAAACGCGCGTGTACAACTTGAAAAAGGGAGGGGAAAAAACAGGCGCAGATACAAAAAAAAAGTCATCATGCACGTTCGTTACAAGACGCGATAATTGCATTGTTGCGCACTATTATAATTATTCAAATTAGACTACCTTAACGTCCATGTTCTTTTGTTAATTTTAATGCATACAAATTAAATGCATTGTACATAACACACACGTAGGACACACACTGGTGCGTTCATATGTTCAAGGCTGCACAGAGGATGCAGATTTGCACTCAAAATATGTCAATAATTTCTTTACGCAAGCCTTTTTTCTTGTTGGTTTGAAATAACGCACTTGTCAGTTGTATGACTCACCCCTATTACCCTCAGAAATGTCAGTCAAAGGTTAGTCATTGACATATGAAAAAGTGACTCACATGTGCATCATTGTACGAAATTGTCAGTCACAAGAGTGACTCGGTGTGAGTCAATTTACTTGAGACCCATTGACTTTGTACAGAGGTGAGTGATTTGGGGTAAGTGATTGCACAAGAAATGTCAGTCACCTAAGTGACTGACGGGTGCATCATTTTACATATTTTGACCACCAACTTATTTGGTGCAATGACTCACCTTGTCTGGGAGTGTGGGGCGAGTCACACAATTGACAAGTGCATAATGCTTACACGTGCATGTTACATTTTTGGCAAGACGCTTGCAGAAAATGTGTCAAAACTTTATTTTTGAACAAAAAATGTGTATCCTTTTAGGAAAGCAATTGAGTTATTACAATATTTACAAGTTCTGTGTGCTGATTTTCAGGTTAAAATATGAAAGTCTTTATACTGAAAATCAAGTTGTCAAGAATTTCTGGGCAACTGTTTTTGAAAACAAAGGTTGAAGCTGATTGACTTTGCTTGAGCATGTAAACTTTTTTATGTAGGGCCTATGTAATTCTTCATTATCTGCAGACCAATAGCTATGCTGTTTTACAGGGGCGGCCCGCCCTGCCCCGTGGGGCCCGCCCTGCCCCTAATGATAATTTTTTTTTCAACTTAATAATCTTAATTAACCTTATAAATGAAATACCTTACATGGATACAGAACACAGAATGATATCATAGTGAGCAATTGTCCTGTTTGGCTCATGAATGGTCCTTATCAATCAGAATAGTTTCATTCTGAGGTATGATTATAGCTAAAACCCAGGGCATCTTCACCATAAAGTTGAGCCTTAAGGGGGCCCTGGACTCCATGCCGAAAAGACGCAGTGCTGTGCATGCATTAATATGCCCCTCAACAAGTCTAGCAACCTGCCTCTTTTTTAAATCAAGCTAGGAGTCTGATCTACATCATGTGGTTCATCACAGAGTCCACTCTGATGAAAAAACCAGGCAGTTGATATAGAATCAATTTGAAGATGACGCGCCAGACTCGTAAAACACTGTTGGCTAAATATACTATACATTGGTTTAAACTGTGTGGAGATCGGGGAAGCTCAGCTGTTCATTGTTAGCTTTATGTTTTATTTCATTTACTCTCTCTGTGTACTAGGCTATTTTCCTCAGGTTTTCCTTATTGTACGTATCATAAAGGTTTGTTTTGCTCATATCCATTCCAATAATGTTCTTAAAGTAAAAACAGTTAAAAGTATGTTTAGTAATATGGTCACAAAATACACAATTTACATTAGAGTAGCTGTTCTTGTAATTTGCGTTACTTTTAGTCATATTCACTCTTAATTTGATTATAGTAAGGGTCTCCATTGTTTTCAACTCTGCAATATATTTCTGTCTTTCAAAACCATGTTCTAGTAAAAATCTGAGTTTGCTAGTTTTCTTTCTTTGATCCATTTCCTCTATTTCACCAGCAATTTTTTTTTTAACTTCTTTCTTCTATTTGTTTTTTGTCTTTTTCCGAACATTATTCATATCAATATCAATTTAGTATTTTCCTCCTATGTATTTGATTTCATTATACCAACATTCAGAATAGCCTTTATCTTTTCGTTTAATAAGTATTTTTCTTGCTGTTCTACTTTCGTCTGAGTTTAGTCAATAATGTAATAACATGAGTTTCTTGTAATGAATAATTTGTAACATTGGCCAAAAATCTTCTTCTTTTAAAAGTCATCAATATGATGTTGCACTATTTAAGTTGAAGATGCAGCAAATCATTCTTTTTTGCAGATTCTCTAGAGCTTGTACTTCCTTTACTGATAGATTAGTCCAAGTTTCCATATTATATGTGAAGGCTGGCATAGCTACCGCTTCTAGTATTTTAATTTTTTACTTGTAATGCTGCATTTCCAACTTTCTTATGGTCTCCATACTTTTCCATTGTTTTATTCATATGCTCAATATATGCCTCTTTCTTTTCAATCCTGTTTTTGTTAGGGTCTTTGGTGAAAAACTATTCACCTACATACTTTACACTTACTGTTTCAGAGATTTAAAGTGAAGGAGTTGGGAGTATGAAAATTTGTATTAACAACTCAACACATGCACACTTAACACATGCACAGTGCATGTGTTGGGTTAGTACAAATCTTCATACTCCCAACTCATTTGTCTGAATCTCTGATTTAGAGTATGAACACTTAAGAAAAGTGAATGGTCTTCAACGTGTGTTTAAAAAAAAGTTGGAATTCTGGGCAACTTGATTTTCAGTATGAAGGCTTCCATATTTTAACATGAAAATCAACACACGAAAACTTGAATTAATTTTACACCTTGTAAATATCGTTAAAATCTAATTGCTTTCCTAAAAGAATACACATTTTTCATTCAAAAATAAAGTTTTGACAGATTTCCTGTGAGTGTCTTAACAAAACAGTGATACGTACGTAAGCATTTTCCCCCAACCAATAAGATATGATTGACATAATTTGAGTGCGTATCTGCATCGCCTGTGTAACCTTGAATGTATGAATGCACCGATGTGCTTGTTACTTATGTTGGCACTTACAATTTGTATGTATCAATATTAGCAAAAGAACAAGGGCATTTAAGTAGCTAAATTCAAATCATTATTATAGCGCGCAACAACGCAATTGTTGCGTCTTGTAACGAACGCGCAGTGTGGTTTTTGTTGTATCTGGGCCCATTTTGACCCATCCTTTGTCAAGTTATACATGCGCGTTTGCAATATTAGTTGCAACGCTAATGTCCTTTGCACAAGACACTGAATTTCTTCCAGAAAATTTCTACCATTTTTTAACAAGGAATTCGGGAAATCTACCAAAATTTCAAAAAGGAAGTTGAAGAAAAAAATGGTTCAGCTGTATGCTTACATTAGGCAAAAGTTAAGGGCGTCGTTCTTAATTTTGATGTTTTTTTGTAACCACTGCCCTGTAGAAAAAGTTATGTAACAGTAATAGTGATCGTGTCTACTGACGTAGGCCTAGTGTTGGGTATGATGCAAACACCTTTCCAAATCAAGAAAATGAGGTAGAAATAACTCAACTTCAACTGTCAACAAATAACAAGGCATAATTATAATGCTTTTCACTGTGAGTAGGCGACTAGGCTTAAGAGTTCTAACACTATGAGAAAAATGTACCCCCAGCAATACAAATCTGTAAAAATATCGCGGAACTGGTCAACACATTCACATAAGCAATCAAATTCAAGTCATGGAATTGTCACATAAACGCAAGTGTAGCAAAATAGATCACCTCGAGAGTCGAAGTGTATCGGTACTCAGCACGAAGAATAATATTTTTAAAGCCTTATGATACTGATATTTTAGCCTTGTTGTAGGTCCAAAATAACTTGTAACATTAACTTAAATACTAATGCGTTTGACAGGATCTTCAACCGGTTGTCTTTTTATGACGTCATTTGCTTAAGTACAGGGTACGATGTTATACTAAGGACACCCAATTTAAGATTCTGTCGGGTGCAATTTTACTTCAACTTGTAGTAGCAGCGTCTGACGTAATCATTGCTCAGAGTATTCAGTTGGTTGGTACGCGTGGTGCTACTTATGTACGTCCTTTCGGGAGATTACGCCATTTGCTGGAGTAAAAACAAAACTTTGCCACCTCACCTAATTGGTGCCCCCTCACCTAATTAGTGCCCCCTCACTTGGTTGGTGCCCCCTCACTTGGTTGGTGCCCCCTCACTTGGTGCATGGTGCCACCTAATTGGTGCCCCCTCACCTAATTGGTGCCCCCTCATTTGGTTGGTGCCCCCTCACTTGGTTGGTGCCCCCTCACTTGGTTGGTGCCCCCTCACTTGGTTGGTGCCCCCTCACTTGGTTGGTGCCCCCTCACTTGGTTGGTGCCCCCTCACTTGGTTGGTGCCCCCTTGGGTTGGTGCCCCTCACTTGGTTGGTGCCCCCTCACTTGGTTGGTGCCCCTCACTTGGTTGGTGCCCCCTCACTTGGTTGGTGCCCCTCACTTGGTTGGTGCCCCTCACTTGGTTGGTGCCCCTCACTTGGTTGGTGCCCCTCACTTGGTTGGTGCCCCCTCACTTGGTTGGTGCCCCCTCACTTGGTTGGTGCCCCCTCACTTGGTTGGTGCCCCCTCACTTGGTTGGTGCCACCTCACTTGGTTGGTGCCACCTCACTTGGTTGGTGCCACCTCACTTGGTTGGTGCCACCTCACTTGGTTGGTGCCCCCTCACTTGGTTGGTGCCCCCTCACTTGGTTGGTGCCACCTCACTTGGTTGGTGCCACCTCACTTGGTTGGTGCCACCTCACTTGGTTGGTGCCACCTCACTTGGTTGGTGCCACTTCACTTGGTTGGTGCCACCTCACTTGGTTGGTGCCACTTCACTTGGTTGGTGCCACCTCACTTGGTTGGTGCCACCTCACTTGGTTGGTGCCACCTCACTTGGTTGGTGCCACCTCACTTGGTTGGTGCCACCTCACTTGGTTGGTGCCACTTCACTTGGTTGGTGCCACCTCACTTGGTTGGTGCCACCTCACTTTCATGGAGTAAAAACATTTTACTGTGTACGTGTACGTATGGTATATGCAAACAAACACAGATGACCGCTTTGTTTTCACTCCAATGCGCATGGTTACTATGCGGTCTGATGACCTCGGGTCACAAATCCAACCAAGAATAGCCTTCATATGACGTTTTGCTCTTTGGGAGTACCTGCAAACGACGTAATAATAATAATAATAGCTGGTGCTTATAAAGCGCCTTTAACTCAGAAGAATCTCAAAGCGCTGTACAATACAATAAAAATGGAAGAGAATAAACAAAAAACTTATAATTCATAAGTTACAAAGTACCGAACATTCAAATTGAAATGCATATTTAAAATGGAATGCAAATTTAAAATGGAAATGCAGATTTAAAAAACATTTATGTAGAAATAGGTGTAAAAGAGTAAAAATGATTATGGTATATACAGAATACAAAAATATAGATCTACGGTCATTGTGTAAAAAGAAAAGTCTTTAGTTTGGATTTGAAGATAATTATTGAAGACGCAAGTTTAACATGCAAAGGCAGTTTGTTCCATTCGGTGTGATCGGCGTATCTATCTGCATAGCTGTGGAAAAACTGGTTAGACCGAGGCTTCAAGTAAACCGGGTACCTCCAGCATCTCAGTTGTGCGCTCTACCAACTGAGCTACCTGACTCCTAAGCTGTGTTTGTTTACATGCCACACACGTACGCACACGTAAGCATTATTCATAACCAATAAGAAAATAGCACGCTTGCGTTGCGTTAAGAAATTATTGACATATTTTGAGTGCGTATTTGCATCCTCTGTGCAGCCTTGAGCATATAAACGCACCAGTGTGTGTAGTCCAATTCAAATAATCATATTAGTGTGCAACAACCCATTTATCGCGTCTTGTAATGAACGCGCATGGTGATTTTTTTGTATATGCCCCTCCTTTTTGCAACATTAATTACAACACTATCGTCCTGTTCACAAGTCACTTAATTTCTTCCAGAAAATGGACCATTTTTACCCTTTTTCACAAAGAATTCGGGAAAACTACAAAAGTTGAAAAAAGTTGTTCAGCTTTATGTCTGTATGGTTACATGAGGCAAAAGTTAAGGGCGTCTGTGTTAATTTTCATGTTCTTTTGTGACGACTGTAAAGTTATGTATTAGCGATCGTGTCTGCTATGTTCAAAGTAGTACTAGCGCAGTTAGCTCTCTTTCGCGCTAGCTAGAGGCTACGTACGACTAGTGACGTAAATAGCAGGGCCCAGACGTCATAAAGCGTTGTTAAAAGATAATAATGCGCTGCGACTTGCATAATAGAAGTCATCACGGTCAGTTTCCAGCCTCGCAAGAAGTCCCTTATTATCTTCCGTGCGTATTCCGCTCACTCGGATTTATGAATATATAATGAGCTGAACTTGTTTTTCGAAGGTGATTACAGCTTCGTTACGGTAGAAAACGGTATCAATACATGAAATGTAGGCAAGTAAAGCGTTAAAAATAATCCACTACCATTTTAAGACATAATTCGAGCAAAAAATAATGAAAATTGGAGGGATTTATAACGATTAAAAATTTGGGGAAAATGGCTGTAGAAAAACGTGGTCACAAAACACATTTCCAGTCTTGGGCCCCTACGATCTTTACATATATGATAGAAAAAATCCTTTTTTATCTAAATCTATGAAAATGAGTAAAGAAATCAGAGGAAGCCGGTCAGGAGCAAGCAGGCTTTGCACCAGAGCTTTTTTAACTAGAGCTTTATATGCAGTGGTTTTAACGTCAGTGGGACAGTTTGAGAAGTTACGTTTTAATAGGCCAAGTACAGAGTTTGCTTTGTTGGTGATGTTGTGTATATGTTTATCCCATCTGAGTTTATTATCAATTTCAACACCTAGGTCTGTAAGTACGGGTGGGAGTTGACATGTTTTAGCGGCTGGTTGCACAAGGTATAAACTGGTGATTTATAGCATTTTCTAGGAGATATTGAAAGGATGTAGCAGTATATATATTATTGATTTGTTGAGTTTTCTTAGCTTTCTTGAACAATTTATATTTTTTCTTGCAGAGACGGCATTGGATATGGGTGAACCAAGGTAGATTTAGTTTAGTTGAGGTGAATTTGTCACTATCGACGGTTGCACATCACACGTCTCATATCTGATGCACGTTGGGCATATTATTAATGCCTCTATAATAGCATACTGAATGGAAAGAGCTTGCACACTTAATGTGAGGTGTTTTTTTCTTCAATAATCAGTTTAATTTCCTTTTCAAAGAAATTCCATTTTTCATCAACATTAATGGATGCGCTATTGAATTTAGAACAATATCGCAGTTTAAGTTTAAACAGGTCTTCTTTTATGCGTTGTGTTAGCTTTTTTCCTTAAATAGATTTTACGTTTAGGCAACTTTTTACGAGTAGGGGAAATGTTTAGGGTCAGTTCAACAATATCATGGTCACTTATATCGGGTATGACGTTAGCTAACTTAACAGCTGGTGAGTTGTTAGTACAAGATCAAGATAATGTTATCTCTGGTAGGGACTGCACCATTTGAGTGAGGTAGAATGAATCGGCCACTTCAAGAAGCATTTTGGCTGCTTCGAAGGAAGCGTTAGTGCCTAAAATAATGTTTTGGCTCCAGTCAATGTCAGGTTGATTGAAATCTCACCAGCAAGAATAACATTATTTTTGCCAGCATTTTCCCCTAACTTTTGTAGTGATTTTCTCAACTCATCGTGACTGGGCCTGTAAAAAGTTCCTACATACAAGCTCTTTTCCTTAGGGAATTGGAATTTGGTCTAGATGATCTCACAGTCAGAGTCAACTTTAGTGAGCTCAGTGAAAATCAGGTCATTTTTTTTTGTTGCTTGTTTATTGTCTCTTTTCCTTAGGGAATTGGAATTTGGTCCAGATGATCTCACAGTCAGGGTCTAGTGAACTCTTAACAACTCCCTGAGTGAACTCAGTGAAAATCAGATCATTTCTTATTACTTAAGTCAATTTGAAGGAAGCCGGTCAGAAGCTCGGCATGAAGTTGGCCTCAAAATCAAGCCAATATTTAAGTACACAAATCCAAAAGCCAATTACGCAAAACTGGAAGTCCGAAAATATGGGAAAATTTGGTATCAATGGAAAGAAAAATCAGCGAATTCACACCTAGCTTAGATACCTTACTGCTAAAACAATGTCAGGTGACACCCCCATGTGATAGAAAATTGTTCTTTCCAGTGATAGGTTTCGCGAAAACTGCGAATTCTGAAAGTGGGTGGAGTTCTGTGCAAAGAGGATGACATCAAACCAGGGAGCTGTTACTTTGATCAGGGAGTTGCTTTGATCTAACAACCTCATGTTAACGCGAAGCTGGGAACTGACTGATGAAAACAAAGCTTTGCGCGATACACGTGGGCAAGTCTACGTTTACTGTGTGCATGGCACGTAAATATAAAGCTGTTCGGATGTGACGTAGCACCGACCAAGCGAATAGGCCGAACGACGTCACGCTCTCTGCTAATCACTTTGTCTGTGCATGGGAGTTAGTGGGCGTGTCACAGAATCTTCAACCGGGTTTCTTTTTATGACGTCTGTGGTCAGTGGTCAGTGGTCCGTGTACGTTAACGTATTCTTTTCAAAGAATTCACTTTTGACCTTTCCAAGGCCGTCCAAGCAGTCGATCGAAGGCTACACTACCTCATCCCGACACTCTTGCACTAGGCTACACTGATTGTTGTTGAACATCAAACGTCGTATTTCGTTGGATATTATTACAATCTTCTGCATCAACTAAGTAACGGTTAAATAATACAGGCTAGGCCAAACGTTGTGTTATATAACTAGTTTTGATAGGCCTGCAGGGAATTATGAAGGAGGCTGAACAGAAGAAAGAAGGAGGGGGAGTATGGGGACGGATTGTTTACTTTTGGACATGGCTTTCACTGCAGTATTCCTTAAATTTAAACACGTACATGTTGGATCCATGGGAAAGAAGAATATTCAGTATCCTTTTTGTAAAACTAAAGCCCAACTTTGGTCGTTCCTTTTCGCACGGATCCGTGCCAATCTGGTTGTTTTGAACATCCGGGACTCTTTGTCGGTGAAAATGTGCTACGATTTGTGCACAAGTAAACACCACTCTTTATTCTAAGTAGGCCTACACACGATACATATATTTTAAACTTCAAAATGAAATTTTCTACGATAATTTCTCCACATGTTCGCTTTTGGTCATTTTGCAGGAAAATGTTGCAAATGTAATAGAGATTTATTTAGACCTCTAAATGTGACCGATTTCACACTGGCTGTAGGCCTAATGGTACAATGCTTTTGTTTTCACCGACATTCTGGTTGTTCAGATTTACGCATGTTATTGTGATGTCATCCCGAATACTCAAATAGCTCAAGTTATTGCTTTATGTATTTATTTAATATTATTGCTTTTATCTATTAACTTATTTATTAACTTAAGTCACTGTAGGCCCTAAATTGAATATGCACAGTATATTATTAATATTCGAGTAGGAGCACTTTGCAATCTGGTCTTCTGATAGTGATATAGGGCTTACCTGAAACACAATCTATAGCCTGCCTAATGCACTTGTCAGTTGTACTAATTTGTCAGTCACCAGATTGACTCTGGGGTGGGTTAATTTACTTCAGACTCAATACAGAGGTGATTGATTTGGGGTAAGTCATTTCACAAAAAATTGTCAGTCACCTAAGTGACTGAGGGGTGAGTCAATGTACAGTTTTGTCCATCCACTTTGGTGCAATGACTCACCTTGTCAGGGGATGTAGGGGTGAGCCATACAATTCCCAAGTGTATAAGGAGCACTTATTATTATGCACTTACCAATTCTATGGTGACTGACAATTTGGTACAATGACAGTGAGTCACGTTTTTATTTGTCAATGACTCACCTTTGCCTGACATTGCCGGGGGGTAGTAGGGGTGAGTCATTCAACTGACAAGTGCATTACGGTCAATGGGGTAAAACACATTTTTTTGTGATTTGACTAAAAATTGCAAATACCTTAACTAAAAAGTCCCATAATTCTAATTATTGTCCGATTTGTCATGATATTTCAGCAAAAGAAAAAAAAATTCTGCACCCTGGAATGGCTGAAAACCAGGTAAAAATAGAGCTTTTCGCGCAGTCCGCCATGCTATGAAAGTACCTATTACACGAAAATGTTATTTTTGCGCATTAATAGGTACTCTCATAGCATAACGGTAACGTTTAAGGCCTAATTTTTTTCTACAAAAATTACCTCGTTTGCAGCCTTTCCATGGTGTGGGATTTTTTTCTTATGCTGAAATATTATGAAAAATCACACTATTATTAGATTCAGCTGATGTACAGTATGTGTAATTTTTTTCAAAATCACGAAAAATCGTGTTTTGCTCTTATTTAAACGATAATTGCTTCTAAAAATTGAGTTTGGGGTGAGCCCTATATCAGAAGATCAGATTGCATAGTTTGTTTCTAGTGGGAAAGATCTGTGCTAATTTGCTAATTTTTGATTGAGAGAAGTTATTTTCATGATTTTAGTACACAGTTGTAATTTTAGGCATACACTTTTGAATGCAGGTTTACATCTTTCAATAAATTTCAGTTTTCTTTATGAAAAAGTTGAGGAAAGTCAAGTTCTAAACACAGGAAAACCTTCATATTACAACTACTCCTTTTGTAAAATATTTTTGTATTAGTGGTGCACATTTGTAGACATCGGCACACATTTTTGAGTTCAAAAATCATCTTCCATGAACACTTTGCAAATATGCAGTCTGGTCAGAAGAAGAAGCATAGTATGCGGTGGTTGTAATTGCAATTATTCTGGCACTAGCAGTTTGTTTGTTTGCATCCATGGATAAATGTGGTGGATAAGTGTACTGTATGTGAATCAAGCATTTGTATTGCACTATTCACATGGATAAAGGATATTGATGTGTTCGGACAATGTACATTGGGTTTTGCCTGAGACGTGCAATAACACAATCATGTGTAATGAAGTTACCTATTTGGTCTGCAGATTTGGTGATTTTAAGTCCGAGGTTTCTTTTCTGAAACTTTAAAAATACCCTTTCTATGATATTTGCACCAAAATTACTACACTATCTTTAAAATCACTACAGGATCAGTACTAACAAGTGATAACAGTAACATTTGACTTAAAACTTAAGATACATGTATCAGACTGTGAGTATGAAATATACTGTATGCATTCAATTGATTCAGTATACAGTATGTACATATCTAACCAATGATTTGGTTCTGAATTTGGTGTAGGAAATCTTCCTACGAAAAATTGTGACAAATAATATTAATGTAGTAAATACATAAAATACATCTTTATACGCTCCCCTCTTTGGGCATTTAATATACTATTCGTCACACAATTACATGTAGGACGATTTAAGAGCACTTATCTACTACATACAATACTATTGTTGCTTTACTCAAAAAATGATATATTCTTAATGGCATTTTTGTGGAAATTACATAAATCAATGTTTTGTATGGACCTTTATTACACAAGGCTCACCTAACCGCTCCTTCCTCCTGAAGATTGAGGCTTCTTTAAGCAAATTCTTCCTTCTCTTTCTGTCTCTTGCTACTACTGCAGCTTCTTCCTAGATATTACATCCAAAACTGTTTCTCTCCTTTTCTGCCACTCTTCTCCATGTAGTCTTAGGTCTTCCCTTTTTTTCTTCTACCTTCTGTTGTCCAGGTGATGGATATTCTGGCATAGTTTTCTTCATCCTTAATACATGACCCAACCATCTCCATCTTCTCTTAAATATCTCCTTGCTTATCTCCACTGTGCCATATAGTTTTTTCATTGGTGACTTTCACAGGCCATTTAATTCTTTAAATAATTCTAAGGTATCTCCTTTGGAACACATCTAGTTTCTTCTCGTCAGCTTTTGTCAGCTTCCAGGTTTCACATCCATAGAGTACTGAGGTTTCATTTGATTGAAATATTTTCATTTTAGTTTTAATCCGTAGATGTTTGATTTCCAAATCTTGTTAAGTTGTTTAAAAGTTGCCTGTGCCAGCCCAATTCTGCGTTTTATGTCTTTATCAGGGCCTCCTTCTTTGAACAGTGTTGCACCGAGATAGACAAAGCTATTAATATCTTCAAGCTCTGCATTTGCAATTTTAATTGTTCCATCAGTTTTATTGTTAATGCGCATGATCTTTGTCTTTTTCCATTAATCTTCAGACCAACCGTTTTACCTGTTTTATGTAGTTTGCTTGTTTTGTCTTGGAGTTGTTCTTTGGTGCTAGAAATAAGTGCAATGCCATCAGTGTAGTCAAGATCATCTAGGGCTGTAAATAAGTTCTACTGGATTTTATTTCTTCTGCCTTGTGTACTAGTTTTCATCACCCAGTCAATAGTAAGTATAAAGAGGAAACCAGACAGTACATATCCTTGTTTTACCCCAGTTGTCACAGAAAACCAGTCAGATAGTTTTCTATCGCTTAACACTGCACATTTGCTGCCATTATACCAGTTCAGTATAATATTTGTGTATTTCATGGGTATCCCATAATGAGCTATAATCTTCCACATCATACTTCTGTCTAGACTGTCGAATGCCTTCTGAAAGTCAATGAAGTTGAGGTACACTGTGGCTTTCCATTCCAAGCATTGTTCTATTATATTTTTAAGTAGTTCCTTTGCCACTCCAAAAGCCAGCTTGCTCATAACGAAGTTTGGCATCTATTGTGCTATGTAGCCTGTCAATCAATATCCTTCCAAATATCTTACTTGCTGTTGGTATTAAGAATATATACCTCTGTAGTTGTCACAAATTGTGAGGTCACCTTTCTTTGGTATAATAGTTATAATGATTTTTTTCCATGCATCTGGCACTTCTTCTGTTTCTAAAATTTGGTTGAATAATGTAGTTAAGGTCTCCTCCGTCAAATCTATACTATCTTTCCACATTTCAATGCTTATTCCATCCACTCCTGGTGCTTTTCCATTTTTCATCTTTGACTTAGCTCAAGGCTTACAGTAGGCCTAATTCTAAGTATGGATAAAATAATTGTTTTTTTTTTTAATTTTCATGAAAACTCATGAACAAGGTGTTTAATCTGAATGAGATCAGAATCCTTACCAGCTCCCTAATACACTGAAATGGCCTCCTGTATATCTCTACCAAAATTGGTCAAAAATGAGACTTCCAGTTGTGGCTCTGTGAAGTATTAGATCTGATTTGCATAACCAGCCTAGTGCACAAACTTATGAACGGTTTGAGAGAACAAATCTTGTTTTTGTAATCAGTTGATCATTTCATGAAACTTGGAAGATTAAATGAAAATGTAATATTACAAAAATTAGGACAATTTAAAATTGAGTTCGCTGAATTTAATTTCCATTGATACCAAATTTTCTATATTTTTGGTCTTCCAATTTTGTGTGATTGTTGTTTGAATTTGTGTACTAAAATATTAACTTTATTTTGGGGCCAACTTCATGCCGAGCTCCTGACCAGCTTCCTTTAAATTAAGGTAAAATTAATTAATAATTCATTAGACGACACAATAAGCTTTCTGTCAGTACTAAATTTGTATGAGCCCTTCGGCAATTAGTGACACTGTTTTGAAGTTGAAAATTGCCACCATTACAGAGATTAGCAGTAGATTTTACATGGATTTGATCAAGAATAAGTTAGTGTGGTAGCTAGAATAACATTTATTTTACATCCATCTTATTTACTCTGACCTAGCCCAGAGTGTAGCTGTCAATGTGTCATTTGTTTTCTTTTAATCTGTGCAGCGTTGAATCCAAATGATAGATAATCCAAAGAGCTTCCACACATGGAGAGCGGAAGATCGTAAAACGTTCATATCAATGTGTGTAGCCGCCGTCGTAAAACTCCCTAAATCACTTATCAGAAGTCCTAACAAATCCCGGAAAAACCCTCATTAAATTACTTCACAACATGCGCTTTGACACCGCTTTATAGAGAGCCTACGTAATAGGTGTACCAACTTGTGTGTAACGCATCGTATATACACAGTACATATATACTGAGTTTGTCCGGCTGTTGTAAACTCTGTACTGTTAGAAAGGCCTACATTTCTTGGCAGTTTTAGTTGCTAAAGTGAACGATATTCAGGCTTACGTAAGAAAATAAGCTTTTGTCTTCTGACTTACCATATCGCATGTACCCAGGCAAATGTCTTCTACCACTTTTCAACAGAATTAAAAAGAAATCAGTACATTTTGGGGAAAAATTGCCCCACACTTTTTTTAAAAGAGGCCATTCCCCCCCTTGCCCCCTCCCTTCACCCTCCTTCACACACACTTTCCAAATGCCAATTATGGCCCTAGCTGGGTACTTAACAGTATGTAGGCCTAACATTACTCGCTGTGAGTACTCACTCTGACATTGACAAATTTCAAGCCAGATTTGTTCACAGGGGTGGTGGGGAATGAAGCAAGTGCAAAGGGCTTTTGTTAAACACAAGTGAGGACCAGGGACTCACCCTGTGTGACGTTTACCTACTACAATGAGTCACGCTATGTGACATTTACCCACTACAATTAGTACTCAACCTATGTAACATTTACCCACTACGAGGAGTACCCATTTTTGATATTGATCAAATTTGTATCAGACTTGTTCACGGGGGTGGGGAATGAAGTGCAAAGGGCTTTTGTCAAACACAAGAGGCCAGGTACCCACTCTGTGTGACATTTACCCACTACAAGGAGTACCCACCCTATGTGACATTTGCCCACTACAATGAGTACTCGCCATACTGTATGTGATATTTACCCACTGCGATGAGTACCCACTTTGACATTGACCAATTCAGACTTGTTCATTGAGGTGAGGAATGAAGCATTTCATGAACTCTAGAGAGGACCAGGCCAATGGGCGGGATACCTTTCACTTTGTCCCCCTCAAATTCAGTCTATGGGGGCCCAAAAAGCCTTATTTGTTTGGTGGCCTTGGGAAAGTGACGTATGGAATTCATGACTCTGTGAAAATTTTGTTTGAAAGGCCTTGCCTCATAGCCCCAAAGGACAACAGTATATACCAGCTAGGTATAAATTTACAAATCATCATCAATCCCCACCCCCTACCAACACCAAAAAGGACAATAGAAAGCAAATCCAGTAGTCAGAACTAAATTTATTGAAATATGATCAACTTCTGCAAAAACTATGAAGAATACTTAAGTATCAAGATTGATCTCCATAAATGCAAAATAAACAATTATGAGTGTATCAAATTGATAAGATTTGATACGGTGCATTACAATTTCCATAGAGCGCCACCTTTTTTTTGTGCCCTTGCCATTACTCGATACATGATAGATAAGCCAGATATTTTTTTGAACGAAGTTTGATCTCAAAATCTGTTTGATTTGGAGTGTTACGTGGAGGAACGGTGAGACATTTTGTTAAATATTGATATCTTTACATAATGACACGTAGGATTGGGTGAAAAATGTAATCATTCTTCTCAATGCATCAGACTTTGCTCTCATGTTATTATCTTTTATCGGTGCACAGTGTGTAGAGCTTCGCATAGCTAGAATTATTTACCGATTTACTTGGGGTTTTCATGTCAATATTTTAGATGATTTCCACTGAGACATGGGGTGATTATGTATTAATTTGCTGCCCAGGTCCTTTGTGATGATATTATTTGAATGTAAGTGGTTGACAACTCTAATTGGGGACTTTATAGTGTTGTAATGATCAGGCTTCCCTTTGTTATTGAAGTATAAGGTAATAGTTTTCGCACAATTGCCCAGTGTATTAACCCACGCTAGTTTTCCCATGACTGAGGGCGGCGTTGCTGAATTATTGCATGAAAGTCCTCGTCAATTATTTTCAGGGATGAGGGGGCTATTTCAGTATTTTGTATTCTTCAAGTGAATTTGATATATCTGTCATTCTCAATCTGTTTAAGAAGGTGAGTTAAAGGGATGTGCCTATAGTGGTATCACCTTTCTTTGATGGTACTGAAGTTTGTTGGATACCAACTTTAATCATTTGGCTGAAATGAGTTACAGCTGTCTTTTAGACATCAGTTTTGACCATCTGTTATTATCATGATTTTTATGAGTGTTTACATTGTTGTATATCCACAGTGTTTTTACGGTATGGTACATGAAGAACAGAAATAAATTGACCAGCCAGTAAAGCGCCTCCAATGCCCTTTTTATAACTAACTGTGTCCAGCAGTTATAATGAGTTTTGTAGCACTTCTTACCAGGAAAAATATAAACTAATCATTCCAAAAGTATCCAATTATGATATGCATTTCACCCACAAACCAATCATGTTAAGTGTTACAAAGAAAGACTAAACATAATCAGAGTAAAATGTGTTAATACATTTTCAAATACATTTTCAAATACATCATCTAATTGACCCACAACTAAATTCTCTTCTAAATGAAACTGACATTTTCTCATAATTGATATCTGTCTAATTCTGTACAGTGAACAGAAGAAAATATGTTAAAGAAAAATTACTCTTGAACCTGTTAGCTGGATTCTAAGTTGTTGAAGACCTTAAATACCTACTTCTTTCCTGGGATATAGTGCATGCACTTGTATTTTATCTGACAAATAATTCAAACAGTAAGTTGTTGCCCACGTATAATACAACTCTTCCTGTTTCTCTTCGGAGCTTCTCAACTTTAAAATATCATACTTAAAACATTGAAAGTGTGGACTCTTATTTATTTATAGCATATAGTATTTATACAGTACTAGTTGCTCTGCAAATGTTAATGAAACCGTTTAGTGTTTACATTTCCAAAGGCACCTACTAGCATCACCAACCAAATTAAATCAAGTTCTGTTGTGTGCCTTTGTTGTGTGTAATCGAATTTTCCTTTGGAGTAACCTTGAGTTTATCTGTAAATATTCATCTTTTTCTACATAACCATACCGATAACATTTGCTGTAAAATCTGAACAGCTTAAGAATAATTGCCAAATTAAATATTTTATGTAAAATCGGTTGAAGTAAGTTTCATAAAACTTCAAAGTTATTTAATAGCTTGGCGTCTATGCTTTGTAAGGAGTCCTGTCGAGTTCCTGTAAGGAAAGATCATGTACAAACAATTGTAATTATTAAGACCTTGAATCTCAGGCATTTTCTGCTTCTCTTCTCTTTCTATTTTTTAAATTCATAAACATTTGTACAGATATGACTGTTTTTTAAATTCATAAACACTTGTACATATATGACTGTTTTTTGAAGGAAACAAATACAGTCCCTACTTCTGTATAAAAGCCAGATCCATGTCAATATAGAATTCTTAGTATATTGTGTCATTGAGTTGTTGCTTGTTAAAATTACACACTTACCCCCACATTGTAATGCAAAATTGACACCATGATTCCCATGGTTCGGGGGAAATTTAATAATTTATACTTTTAGAAGAAACAGTAACCTAATACAGGAGAAAAACACGGTCACTCATAAATGTCCCTTTCTAGCAAACCACATATTTTCAATGCTGTATAACCCTCAATTAACCTTGTCTCCCGATTGTCAGGGCCCTAATGCTTAAGACTTTATACAGTACTAGTAGCTTCACAAAGATATTAAGAGGAAATAACACTTATTTAGACCTACTCTTTTATATTAGTCAGAGAACTGCAAGATATTTTAAATCATGGATTCCAATATTAAAAATTCTAGTTGAGTAAGTCTAACAATCTGTTTCCTTAACAACCACACTGCATCTCATGTGTACAGAGATATAGTATTATACACAAACCTGCTTATCTGGCCAAAGTACAGCAATGTAACATGTACATAACATTACAGCACCAACATAACAAACAATGCTCATAACAAACAATGCTATTTATCTAATTGGGAGATACAGGGTTAAAGAAACTAGACCTGTAATTTCTACAGCAAAATGATATAGAGCTGTGACCGTTTAAGCGTGTACACGCGACATGCTCGCAA
This sequence comes from Chiridota heheva, assembly GCA_020152595.1. Taxonomy (NCBI): domain Eukaryota; kingdom Metazoa; phylum Echinodermata; class Holothuroidea; order Apodida; family Chiridotidae; genus Chiridota; species Chiridota heheva. The sequence goes on along the minus strand of JAIGNY010002731.1, from coordinate 1,213,633 downwards.
AACCTTGTAAATGTTTACTAAATACTTCATTGTGAGTAATCGTTTTTCATAGTCAGTCTTGCCGTTGGAAATCAATATGATCATTCATGATTCAAATCACACACACATCCGGCTGACAAAATTCCAATCAATGACTTTTTACAAACTGTAAACCCGATTAGCATAATCCTTTTTAATTGTGAAAATCACAAATGCGCAGTAATCACCAATGAATGGGGATATTATGCACTGAAGCACCTAGTTGCTGGTTTAACTTGTTATTCAGTACTTTACTATTTGCAATTGTGGAATTTTATTCTTTTTACAATTTCATTCTGATGAAACATTTATTCATACATAGTGTGTAATTAAATGTCACTTGCTATAATGTGCCAAATATCAGCAAACTTGCGATCTATAGTATCAGCTCTGAAGCTCTTCCTGACCAAGGTCACAAACATTGTGAGCACACTCCGGCTCCCCTGAATGTAGAGATTTTTAAATACCTTATACACTTAATTTTTAAACCACAACCCATCTCCCCAAAAATAGGTACTGTAGGTCTGGCAGCATGCATTTCTCCCTGTACTACATGCTGTTTTGTCCATTGTCAATGGCCTAAGGGTATTATTTCCAGTTTTGTAATACATCAGTAGATACCACATTTCAATAGTATATATAAATTTTCCTTTACCATTTATTCATCTCAGATATCATCGTTTTAACAGCTTTCCTAACAGCCTGCTATACCACATATGTTTACCTCCCATCCCATTGTATGATGATAATGCAGTACCTAAGACCTTCCACCAGTACACAGCACACTATCGACCAAGAGACATAACATCAACTCAATTTGGACTGGAAGCTGGGAGAGATGAACCACAACATAAAATGTATATCCTTGCTGATATTGGAATTGCCCATTTATTCTGTCTTCTGAGAAAATCTAAAAACAATATGAGAATATTCTATATGAGAATATTTTCAATAATCATTCTCATGCTGCAGTGAATATAGAAGTTACTTATTCAGTTCATTATTCAATGATAGAAGTAAATTGTTATTATTGCGTTTACTTCCCTGTAGCAATGATACAACAAATTTGGATTTTATGCAAAAGGTACATGTACCATACAAAGGTTTGTTGGTTTAGGTGTAAAGTAGTTTACTTGCAATGTTGTACAGTAAAGGGTGCAAATGTAAAAGCATCAGAGGTTTGTTATTGTAACTGAAAATTATGGGGATGAAATAATTCAATGAAAAATAATGTTTAAAAATTTAAAGGAGAAATAAAGTCTGGTACAATCCTTTAGTATTTCATATGATAGAATATTAAAATCTAACCCAACAACTACCACAGACAGCATGTCAAAATCTCATTCCTATCTTGATCTGAAGTTATTAATGTGTGACAACTTTGTATTGAAATCATGCCAATGATGACATATTTTGCCCTTGTGCTAGCACTCAAAATGTATTTCTTTAAAATTCATTTTGAAATTTTCTTTCCAAAATGCTTTGATGTAAAGTTCTAAGGGCTTGAATCATTAATATAATATATAAATAAAAATTGATAGACCCATAATGATAATAGCATACATTTTAGATTCACCCAGCACAAAATACCTGGAAAAGTGGAATAGGCAAGGAAAAAATTCTTAGAAGTTAGGAAATTTGAAATAGATTATAAAGAAATGCATTAATATTCTAATCTGTACTGGGTGTATGACCTCATTTTTTAGAGAATGTAGGAACAAAATATCTGCTCCCAAGTTTATATGGACAGAATTAATTTTATAAATTTGAAAATATATGCTAAATTGTTTTGTACAATGTGAAATATAATTATTATTTCTATCATATTAAAATGAAGAAAAAGCCAGACTTTATGTCCCCTTTAAGATTTTGCTTTTGAAGTTAAATGTTTAACGCATTAATAAGTACATTTTTAAAACTTCAAAATATCACTTATTATGATGTACAGATGTATGAATTAATACAAAAATGGTGTAAAGTGTGCAAAATTATGGATTCCTTTGAAGAACATCCTCTGGGTTCCATTTGTTTGTAATATGTGCGTTCCACACCTTTGTAATTCAAAAGTTATTTTTTTAGAAAAGTAAATTCACCTGAATGTACTTTTTAGTTTTTAATTCCCATTTTGTTTAGTCTTACAGATCATCTTTTTTTCAGATATTGACGAATGTCAAAAACAATAACGACTGTGTATATCAATTCTGCATACTGGCGATTGTCTTTATGACTAAAATAAACATGAAAGAAAAGTGATATTTTAATTTCTATGATAAGTCCACCGTGTTACCTCCTCAATGAGGTTTAGTACTTTGCTCTTTAGAATCACAATGCAGTTTATGTCCAAATATTAAAGATTCCTTAACATGGATTTTCTCAAAACCACATTGTTTTCCTACATTCATTACTATGCAGAAAGAGGGATATAATAATTGTCATATCAGTTAAAAGAATTTAAAGTTAAGTCTATAAAGCAATGTCTTGACAAGAGTAAAAGAAAATTGTTGTGATCATTAAATGAAAATCATTTCCTTATCTTTAAGTTTCTCATGATGACACAAACCTGACTTTTTATTTTGTATTCCAAGTGTTTATGTGCCTTATAATTGATAAAAGGAACATATTTTAATAAATTTGATACTTCAAATAACTGTAAAGGTGACATATGTACAGTATATACCAATCACCATCATTTTTTGTATCAGGTTTCTTCATAAACCTAACACTTTGAAGTTTAAAAAAAGTTTCACTGGTTACACTTGATAAGAAAAGCTGATATATTTGTTCAACCTTCTGTTTCTGTTTACTAAGTCCAAAAGACAAAATAAGAACTGCTTCAAGTTTTTTGTTCGTTGTTGGTGGACAATATATTTTATTTTAAAATACCCGAGTATCTTTCATATTTTAGCAAATTTCCTTTTATCTTAAGGTGCAATTTTCAATGTTAATCGCAACAAAATTTTAGTCAGGGAATGTTGTCATGAAATAAAAGGATATACAGTGCAGGATGGACTTTACTGAAATATACTGGTAATTCCAGCAAATATTACTTATTTCAAAAATAAAAAATGAATTCTTTTCAAATTATTATTTTTTAAATAAGGTACCACTATATTACATGTATGTTTGATTTCTGTGTGTTTGTAAAATAAATGATATAATTTCATGCAGTTGCGTGGTGATTCTTAATAGGCGGTCCACGGGCCAAATCTGGCCCGCCAGGCAATCCAATCTGGCCCACAAACAATTGTCATTATATAATGCAATGCAATGCATTGCATGTAATATCAATTTAAATGAGATTGGTCAAAATTGCAAAATACTCGTTTATTTTGGGGGTTTTCTAGGCAGATCAGCTCACTAAAACTTATCAAATAAAATGTCATTTTTAGTTCAGCTATAGCTCGCGGCTTGTCAAAGGAAGGTGGATAAGAGAACTGCCGACATCTGGCAAACATCCTTTTAATCACGCATGTTCTCAACTTGTTTGTATTTAAGGATTGTTTTGATTGGTTTTGTTTGTTACATGATGCTGGGTTTGCCACGCGATTGGCCCACGACTTAAAGCTGTTGTGAAATGATGGCCCTTCGAAAAGTTTAATTAAGAACCCTTGCAGTAATGTAATGTTACATGCTTGTTCCATTGAAGTCATGCCAAGTTAATGAAAGTGAATGATGGAAGTGAATGATGAAAGTGCATGAAAGCTTAGATAAAGAATTTGATACAGTGTCTGCAGTCATGTTACATTAGTTAATGGTGGAAAACTTGTGACACATGTAATGGTATTTATACTGAAAGAGCATTTTTATGCTTAATTTTTGCAAGAGATTTTAATCCATTGAAGCAGCATTTAGCTGGAAGAGATATAAAAAGTAAAGTTTACCATGATATATACAGTTTTTTAATGGTACAGACTTACCAACAGAGATGTATGAAATTTTTAGTTGTCGGCACTTCAAATGTACTGTGCTTGGAATTTTTCATATTAAGGTACACTTTTAAAATCATAAAATCCATGTCAGATTCTAAATTTTTAATTTTAATTTTTAATTTATGTTGTTTGTGTGTGCAAGCAACATTTCAAAAGCATGACGACTGGTAGCGTAACCATGGCGGGAATATAGGGTCTGGACCCCCCTCCCTTTCTACTTTTTCATGGAAATTTTCAAAAATTGCGATAATCTTTATTTTTTGCTTTAAAAAACAACAACATTGCCCTCAGAAGTGGGCTAAATTTGAACACTTATGGTATGTTATGCAATACAGTGCTTGCTAAAAGAAACATGCTGTAATAACACTAAAAGCATCAAAATTATTACAATATGTTTGTACTATACAATTTTTAAATGTGTTATCTGCTAGCACCTTTATTGTGTCATCATGTCATGAGTGAGAAAACAGGATTTTTCCCTTTAAAGGGATGTTGAGCTTTTGCAAGGCTATCCCTGTATCCCGATTTTCGATATTGCAGTGTCATTGTTCAGGGCTAGACCCAAATCGTTTTTGCTCAGGGCCTGTAAGGTTTACCACTCTTCTAGGCATTTCCAGCCTTTTGTTGCACCACTCCTACTTAAACTTGTTTTTCTTTTCCAACAACCCCAACCTACCCAATTTAAATCCCCACCAACAAAAGTCTTACACCCACCCCAAAACATATATTGAGCTACTACATCATTGATGTTCTAGCATCACATCAATGTTAAAGCTCCAGCTTGCATTTCCAAAAAAAAAACATTCAAACATGGATTTCTTTGATAACAACCCAGGCCAGTACTAATTGAATTAACTACCCACCAATAAAATAAAATAAAAAACAAGCCTTGTAACCACCCTAAAATATATGTTGAGCTACAACATCATTGATGTTCTAGTCCTTTTTTCATTCTTCCTTCATGTATAAGCCCTATGTTTTTTGTATATAAAAATTAAGGAGTTGCCTTTTGATCAGGTTATTGCTGGTTATTGTAAGGGCATGTAGATCAGTTGTGTGTGTTGTTTGTATTCACTACAATGGTGTGCACTGCTACCATAGTTAAGTGATGATATTGTATTTATATTCCTAGTTTTATGTATAGTGTTCTATTACACCGCTGGGTATGTTGCTTATAATATTTATTTTTTTGCATAGTTTCATTGGCTGAATATAAGAGAAACAGTATCCTATTCCAAGCTTCAGAATTTGAAGAAAAAATGATAATTTCATGAACTTGTGACTTTTTGAGGTACTGATTATATTTCAATATATCTGTCATCTTCCCAATTGAGTTGTGCTGTTACTGTAGATAAGAATCATTATCACAAACTTTGGTGTAATCTGCAATGTATAGTTTTTCAAATTGCTTTTTCTCTGACAAAATTTGATTGATTGATTATATTGTACATTGGTAAAAGGTTTGCTGCTTTTAAAGTTAAAAATAGTATCTTGTTAATTTTAATATTAAAAACATACTTAATTCACTCCTAATAAAGACAGGAGATTTCATGTTAACTAATCTGTTTGTTGGATTAATATGATTTTCATTAGTTTGTAATATTACAACTGCAACTGCAACTCAGATTATGGTTCCATGAAACTTTTGTTTATAATGATGTATATAGAAAAGCAGAATTAAAAGAAGACGACACAAATAATCTTTGAATGAGATTCCACACTATGAAGGTATTTTCACATTATGATAAACCTGAGCAATAGCAAACGATATTTTATACCCTGTCTTGTAAGGTATATAAGGAGTAATTATAAAGTTCTTTACTTGTTATATGAATTTATGAGGCTAGGCTTAAAAAGTTGTTTGTTTGGAATATGTAACCCATCTTCTTAAAAAGTGGGTCAGTAAGTAGACAAAAAAATATAAAAATTGGCAGAATTCAAATTGTTCATACCTTTTATACACTAAAGCACTACCATTTCAGATCAAATATAGTCAAACAAATATTCTAGTAGGTAGCAATTTTGTTGGGTAGGTAGGGTCACTCCAAATTTTTCAATTTTACAGACTTCCTATGGTGTTTAGTAAATTGTAAAATGATAAATAATTATGAAAAATTATAATGTGAAGAAACAATTCTGCATATCTACTTGAAATGTCTCTATAGATCCATTGAATATAAATAATTCATATGTGAACAGTGAAAATGTTTGTTTCGATTTTCACATTAATCTTCAAAAAAAGGCATTTCAGAAATTAAAAGCTAAGTCCATTTAGTAGCCATTTCTGTTCATGTACTTATTGTCCACTAGACAACAAAATCTGGAAAATGTATTTTGTAAGATACTGTTGTTTGGGGATTATAAAAAATGGAGAGAATTCCAATAAGATGCATTTGTATTAAAACTTTTAAAACTAAATCTGAAGAAAATTTGAAAAAGTTTTTAAAAGATAAAGGTTTAATGTATCTCTAATCTTTTATATACATAATATGGTCTTATTCTTATATATTTTGGTAATGGTTAACAGCTAAAATAACTTTTGGAATGAAATACTATGAATCTAAGTATAATTAATAGGTAATTGTTTTCTCACTTCCATTCTGAAGTTAACTAGTATAACTACATAATATTTATGTGATAATCAGAAACTGATGTGTGTGCCTTTATTGTAAAACAGTTGTTTCAGTTTTAAACTACTACAATATGAATATGTATAGTATATTGCACAGTAATATGTGGTGTTCCATTTTCAAAATGCTTGATCTGCTGATAGATATGACAGGTTTTGAATACATGTTTTAATACCATTGCCACTTTTGTTTTATGAATATATGGATATGGTTGTATGGATATGGTTGTATGGATATGGTTGTATGGACATGGTTGTATGTACATGGTTGTATGGACATGGTTGTATGGACATGGTTGTACGGACATGGTTGTACGGACATGGTTGTACGGACATGGTTGTACGGACATGGTTGTGCGGATGTGGTTGTGCGGATGTGGTTGTACGGACATGGTTGTACGGACTTGGTTGTACGGACGTGGTTGTAAGGACGTGGTTGTACGGACGTGGTTGTACGGACGGGTTGTAGGGACGTGGTTGTACGGACGCGGTTGTACGGAAATGGTTGTTCGGACATGGTTGTACGGGCGTGGTTGTACGGACGTGGTTGTACGGACATGGTTGTATAGGGACATGGTTGTGCAGACATGCTTGTGCGGACATGCTTGTATATGGACATGGTTGTGCGGACATGGTTGTACGGACATGGTTGTACGGACGGTTGTACGGACATGGTTGTACGGACATGGTTGTACGGATGTGGTTGTACGGACTTGGTTGTACGGACGTGGTTGTAAGGACGTGGTTGTACAGACGTGGTTGTACGGACGGGTTGTAGGGACGCGGTTGTACAGACGCGGTTGTACGGAAATGGTTGTTCGGACATGGTTGTACGGGCGTGGTTGTATGGACGTGGTTGTACGGACATGGTTGTATAGGGACATGCTTGTGCGGACATGCTTGTATATGGACATGGTTGTGCGGACATGGTTGTGCGGACATGGTTGTACGGACATGGTTGTACTGACCTCAGTGCACCAGTTTAAGATATGGTTTGCATACTTTTGACCACAAAGCTATGGTTCATCCCAAATTAAACCAGGGGGAGGCTCTGGTTAAACAGTGATAACTCTAGGGAGGGGATCCATGGCCAAAAGTCCATATTGGAAAATAGTGGCTAAAAACACTCCTCCATTAATCTTCAAAAATGGAACGCGCATATAGTCCAGCTGCAGTTGTGATGAGTAATGCTGTGATCCGAAATTTGTGTGGAGCAGCGAAATGATTTTTGGACTCATCATTTACATCAGGGGTTAATCGGAACCAACACGTTGAAGTTTGTAACAAATTGTGTATACTGTAATTCACTAGAGCATGTAGGAAGTTCCCTTGTTATAGAGTTTTTTAACTTTAAGACCTGCACTACTCGTACATACTGTACCAGCAAACTGCGTGACCATATATATACATGAACAACTTGTAAAGATAAATCACACCTTGGGAAGTTATAATGGCATCTGCCATACAGCCACATGAACACTAGAAAAGCTTAACAAAATTATAAGATTGAAAATCTGTGGGGGTTCCAGTTAACCAATAGTAGTACAAGTTATATGTGACAAAAGCTAATAAACTGCCTATTCATTATCTTTTTACCCCAAGTGTCTATGTGAATCAGAAACAAAGTTATGGTAATTTGAAGAGCACTGAGGGAGGAAGAATCAGCATTTTTTTAACTTTCGCCATTGAAAATTAAACACACTATGACTTTTCTTCAAAAATCTGTGGAAGGTTCTTCACCTCCCAAAAGGTTTTAGCTTATATCGCAAGAAATATAAATATTTATTCTTTCATAATCTGAACAATAAGGGAGTTACTTATGTTTTAGCAACTCCCTGGTTTTAGTGGGTAATCTTTTTAGCGTGTGGTTAAGAACAAGTTTTAAAATCAAGGCCGCTATAGGAGCACTATTTTCCAATAAGTTTTGTATGTAAAGTACAAATTAAAAGAAGAAAATAAAATAAACAAAAATGAATATTTGGACAGGAAAATTTATGTGAATATAAGCATTTAAATCACTTTGAATTTTTGCCCCCTAAATTTCAGAAAGTTTAAACAAGGGGGAGACCCAAAACACCCTGGATCATTCACAATCACCACTATAGAGGGAGAAATAATGCATTTAGGAGGAAAAATTACATGCACGCGCTCAATGAAATATTTTCAAAAACATTTTCCATAAGTGTAGAAAGTTTACCCTAATGTCAAGTTATACGAGGAAAAGAAGAAAAGCCATAGTTATAGGTTACATGCAAATTCCCTAAATTATGTAAGAGAAATACACATGGACCTGCATCTTGTATTAAGGCATGGAATAACACCAAAACACAGTCCTTCCCGGCACAGTTGCCACAAGAAATCTCACTTACATAAAACAAACACAATCTTTCAAAATAAGCACAAATTTGGTCACACTTGCTCATGTGAATCCTCAGTCTGTACAGAACAAAGCCCTTAAGCTAGTAGACTATGTTCTGTTATATATGTGCAATAACTGAAACATGGCTATATGACATGGATCACACTGTTAGAAGTCAATTGAAATAGAGAGGTTCCCTGTTCTTGGATAAACCACAACAATCTGGTAGAAAGGGAGGTGGTACAGGTTTACTGTTTAGAGAGAATGTTAAAGTGAAATTAGATCAAGCTGAGGCTTTAGGATACTTTGAGTTTTCTGAATATAACATCAAGACAAACTTGGTGTGGTCAAACTGGTAGTAGTATATTACCAGCCATACTCATCACAGAACAGAAACACAATATATGATTTCGTTAGTGGCTTCAACAATTTCCTTGATCAGTAGTGGGAGCAATGCCACTGTGGTTCTTACTGGTGACTACAACATTCATCCTAATAAAGTAGATTGTCCAGAGCTAGACTAAACATTTTCTTGACGTTATCCAATCCTATGGATTAACACAGTCAGCACATTGCATCACCTACCCACGTTATCTTGTAATACTCTTGTTCTGTTCATCACAAGAAAGTCGGATCCAATATCACTAACTTATATAGCTGCTCAGCAACTTTTCTCTGATCACTATGCAATCCACTGTATACTTGAACTAGATAAACCATCTTACACAATTGAAAAGGTTATGAGCAGAAAAATTGCTAACATTGATATAAACGACTTTAGACGTCAATTACAATCGCAGCTTGTTTCTATGGATACCACCAATGACTTAGATAATTTAGTGAAGATGTACAACACCTCACTGAGCTCTACCCTTGATAAGTTTGCGCCAATCAAAGAAAGGCAGGTTACAGTGAGACTAACCCTTCCTTGGTTTACTAATAAGCACTGCGAGTATAAGCGAAAACTAAGGAAAGCAAAGAGGGTATACAAAGGAATACCCTCAGAAGTGAATCTGTCTTGTTACAAACAATTGAGAAGTAAATGTATCTTCGAACGAAACAAAGCTCAGGAACAATACTACAATGAAATGATAAAATCAGCTGGTAAAAATCAAAAGGAACTGTGTGCAATAGTTAATGGCCTTTTAAGTAGACATAAAGCAAACCCTCTTCCAGATTTTGAAAGTCCATGCTCCCTTGCAGACTCTTTCAATTTTTTTTTTGTGGACAAAATTATTCAAATACGTTGGGAACTGGATGAAGTTGTCTGGTTGTTGTTGATTCAGTTAACATTGATAATACAAAGGAGACACCAGGTCCCTATGCTTTTAAACCTCTGAATGAGGAGGAACTCAGTCAACTTTTTACAGGGGCCAAGCATTGTTCATTGGATCCAGCTCCCAACTACTATAGTTAAACAATGTTTTGATGTGTTAATGCCAGTAATTACAAAAATAGTAAACACCTCAATTACAGAAAGAAGATTTCCACATGATTGGAAAACATCAGTGATAACACCACTCCTTAAGAGAGAAGGCCTGCCAACAGTTTTCAGAAATTACAGACCAGTAAACATTCTGCCATTCTTATCCAAAATCACAGAGAAGGCAGTCATTGTCTAATTGAATAGGTACCTTAATAAGAATGATATGCTGCCTGATTACTAATCAGCCTATCGGGTGCATCACAGCACCAAAACAGCTTTTGTCCGGTTTAAGAGACCTGTTGATGGCTATGAACAATGGAATTATATCATTAGTGGTGATGCTGGACTTGTGCAGTGTTTGATACAGTGGATCACCCAACCATGCTGAGAGTGCTCCGGTACCAGTTTGAAATAACCCATGTGGCACTTAAATGGTTTGAATCTTACTTATCAAATCGGAAGCAGAAAGTTATTGTGAATGGAGAATTTTCTAGCGAGACACCCATAGATTTCTCAGTTCCTCAAGGTTCCTTCCTGCTGTGGCCCTGTGCTTTTTACCATATATGCTTCATCAATTTTCAGCATTGTACAAAAGCATGCTCCAATAGTTGCAGGATATGCAGATGATCATAGAGTGATGCTAAATTTCAAGATCACCAATAACATAACCAAGATAAGGGCCATTGAGACAATGGAATTGATTTCCACCCAACACAAAAGAGTTTTTAATAAGGGTCGCCAGTGCACCACAACAGGTTATCAAAGGCCGTGGACATTGATTTGGTTGTCGATGTTATGTCTGTCCGTACGTCGTACCTGTGTTCTCGTCCGGTTCGTATTAAGCGTTTCGTGATAGCATTTTTTCTATCATAACCGATTACGCAGGTGACGACCCCGTCATTGTAATTGTGTGTTCACTCGTCGTCGTCGTCGTCGGGAGTGGCATCTCTCAAGGAGTTTGAAATGTCCTTTGAAGCAAAGTTAATCTTGTGGAATAATGCGCATTATGAAGTCTGAAGCGTGCACAAGTTGACAAGTTTTTAAGCAGTGACTTGAAGTCAAAACACCATGAGTCCATCAAGGTAAAAAGTATGAAGGTGGGAAATCAATTTGAGCTACTGTATTACCAGTCAGTATTTGATACCACATTCCATTCACCATTAGTTTATAAGCCCGTGCACATACCAGAGCTCAGGCGTAAACAGAAACCAATAATTTTCTCCACAGGCAAAGATGTGCTCCTTCTCTATTAAAAAAATAATAATTTAAATTATATAATGACTCATTTCATTTCTTATGTTTATAAGATGTGTGAAACGTAGGCAATACTTATATGACAAACAACTGCAGAATTTTCACAACTATCACTGCAAATTTATAACATACTTTTTCCTCCCCCCCCTCTCTCTCTTCTTTAAATTCCTTATTTCTTTTAAACACTCACAAAAACAGTTCACCTTTGCACATTTGGAAAAATATTGAAACACATTTAAAGAAAAAGGTAAATATTCTTCAACAATTCACAATCCGAAGAAGCTTCAACAATTTTTCCAAAGATTGTGCCTGTTTCACCCTCATAAAGTATTCTCCAATGCCATTTAATTCTCACTGCAGAGGAAATGGACAAGTTTTAATCAAGGGTGGGGGAATTGGGGTGAGGGGTACTTTTTCATTATTAAAGGGACACTTTCTTCATTTTTAAAGGATATATATTTAATTTCCATAAAAGTAGGGGCAAACACCCCCATTCCCTAAGTGCCTCCCCCCCCCCCAGGCATAGGCGTACAGGCAATAATAAAATTAGGGCTGGGTTTTTTTCCTTGAATGAGCAAGGGTGTTGATAGTCGTTTTAGCGGTAATCCGAATGCAGAAGCGTGACCAATGTGGCGTGGTATCCAGGGACCTTCTAAAGCTTTATTTTGTCCCTCACACTGCATACTGATGAATGTCAAATTTTTTGTGAAAAGAAAATTGGCGCAAAAAACTAGATTTTTAGTGACGCATGTCAAAAAAGCCACAGAAAATAGGATTTAACATAAAATATCTTTACAGTTGTCAAAAGATTGGTGTTTTCTTTTGGAAAGATGTATACAAGTATTTAATACGTTGATTAATATCTATTTGATTAATCCTTCAACTTTTACTTACATTCGTCACTATGTGGCGTCACTAAGCAAATGACATTCGTCACTACGCGAAAGAGAGGGACATAATTTGGTACATTTGGAGGGCCAAAAGTTATTGCTGCGTGCATGGGGTCCAGGGGTCCACTTAATGGCCTCTGTGTCCAGGGGCCCGCCCAATGGCTCTGGGTCCAGGGGTAAAGCCCCGATGGCTCCAGGAATATTATATGTTTTAGGGCTAAATTGACCCAAAATAACATCAAATCATGGTTCAGTTCCAAACAAAATCAGTTCTAAATGCACAATACTGAAATATTCAGTATTTTGGGTTGAAAATCGATCTCCCGACATCACATTATAACTCCCTGGTCATTGGGCATTATCATTTCTGAAAACGTTCTCACTCCCTAGAAAGTCACTATCCCCCTTTACTAGTAGCCATATACAGGCGCCGAGCTCCATTCACATAAATCTAACACATTTTTAACAACTAAAACCCTCCTTGTCTTCCCTCTCCCCACAATTATGAATAAAAATTCCAAATCTTGATATCTATATGTAAACATTGGCAGGACTAACATCTGGCCAGCAACCATTAGGCCATACAAAGTTAAATTTCCCACACAAACCTATTACACCTGCCAACCCTGTAATAATATTTCAGATAAAAACATTTGGTCTAGACCACCATCAACTCAATATGTCTGAATAGTCATATATACCTTCATACATACTACTATGAAATCACTTTACACCGCTCTAAAAAGGGGGAAACATCAGAACCACAAAAGCTTTTGGTTTTATATATGACCCCCCCCCCAATTATCCAAAAGGCTGGCTACACCCATGTGGCAGTTATTAACATTTTGATTACTGTATTATATCCCTTTTGATTTTCAACCTGAACTTCTATTGTTTTTAGATTGCATTTGGCATCTAAAAGTTGTTGCTTTCAAGTATCAACATTTGCACTACAGCTTCTTATGCAGAGATACACCAGCTCAAATACTACAGGCATTGGTCAACAATATTCACATTACATTCCAGAATGAGTTCTTTATACTAATACACAGTTCATTAAATGCGAGATTGCAAACTACAGGGATTTTCACAGGGATTAGGCCATTACAATGCTGTAAAACCTTGCAGCATGGAGGTACCACTTTACCTCCATGCTTGCAGCTTTACCTGTTTCCAACAGTTGAATATATGCTTGCTTAGAGCTTCCAAGACTCATAAGCCTTTTTGGAAATATTTACAATTTAGATTGACTTGGGTTTGTTTTTCAATGATTGGGTTGAGCTACTTGTGGTTTTATCTTTAAAACTTGTTTTTTTGTCAGACTATTGATGATGACTGGATAAGCTTTGGGGTTTGTCACTGAGGTAAACAGTTGTATTTTTTGTCTATTATAAAAGGAATTTTAACTAATGAAATTACCTGAACAGCTAAGTTTCAACTGAAATACAGCTCATGATCTGATACAAAGGATGATCTGATATAAAGGAAAGAAGGAGTGGAGCATAATTTGTTAAAGCATAAAGGAGGGACATTCAAGCCTTTTAGCCCAGTGGATTTGGTGAAAAATGGTTCACTCTTTGATAAAAGCTTGAAATTTGGCACAGTTGTTGGTCATGCCCTAGAAATAAATTTTAGATGTGGAGCCACCGAAAATTTAACTTTTGGTTGCTGTGGTGCAGTATGGTGAATTTTTGTAAACATCTAAAAAATGCAATACTTCACTATGATTTTATTTTATTTTGTTGTGGTGAAAATAGTGATATTCATATAAAACCCTGATTCATGAATAGGTTCGTTTGATTTCTGAAATCTCATTGGCTAATGGATAGCTTCAAATAATATTGAAACCAGGAAGATGTATTTAAGGAGAATGATGGTAATCAACACTTTGTAGATAAGACTTTTATGCAGATAATTTGTTCAATTGTTGATATAAAATAAGACTTCTGCTAGAATCATTCATCTTTCTACCGCATCAGAAGTGTATTAAGCAGCCACCATGGAATTGGTATTGTGACAAAAGTAAAAGCAACTTTTATGAGTACTAGGAGAATATGAAAAGTGATCTACTAATGTTGCCTTTTTTCTGTGTTTTTCTCCACAAAATTTAATATTTTGGAAATGGGGATAAACGCAATGGTGGTTAGTCTTACATTCCATCTACTTGGTCCACTAAAACTGTACGATGTTGTCCTTGATCCCAAATGACATTTGAGACCCGGCAAAAAATTGTTCCAGCAAATCATAACCACAAACTTACTGTGAAATAGACCACTTTATCTTAATTATAATAACCGCACAATAAGGACTTCATCCATTGCTAAAATGATACTCAGCACCAACTGCCACAACAGCTAAGGTTTTCAGAATAAAGAAAATAAAGAGGAAAAATCTGACCCGACCTGGTTATTTATTAGGTCGGGTCTGACTGTTTGAAACTTTAATGAGCAGAACAACTAATCGGCGGCGGCGGCGGCAGCCAGACCAGTTTGGTATTTATCCCCTAGATTATTATGCAAATTTTAATTTATAGTATTACAGTATAGATTGCATTACAACCATGCAGTAACTTGTTATTTCAGAGAGAAAAGGAAACTGGATATTTGACCTACCCTAACATACATTTATAGAATAAAGTATCTGTATCAGGTCGCAACTTTGCATATAGGTAAATTTTCAAGATTGACGTATCAAAATGCAGAATAACTATGTTTGAATAAAATATTAATTCTTTGACAAAAATTATGTCCTGTAGAAATACCTACTTGCATATCATTAAAGGTACAGTTAATGGTTGGTGGGGCAATTATTTTGATAAAATGTTATTTTAGATAACACAAATTCAAGAATACCTTGCAACTTATGTATTTTAGGTAAAGTATAAAATATACCGAGGTAGATAGGATAGACGATACGGCTATTTTGGTAACGATGGACGTGTCTTTACTCTATACGAATATCCCTCATGCGGATGGGGTGGAGGCATGTATTAAGCATCTCAGGCATTTTGGTTTGTTCGATGGTAATGTCGTTTGTGATATCAGTAGACTCATCCAATTTATTCTTACTCATAACTGCCTCAAATTTAATGATAATTTTTATTACCAGATCAACGAACCCGCTATGGGGACTAAGATGGCTCATTGTTATGCGAATTTGTTTATGGCCGATCTTGGGGGTGGGATCATACTACAAGAGTCCACACTCTCTCCTTCCTTTTATGTCCGTTAAGTTGACGATATCTTTATGATTTGGCAGCATGGCGAGGTTTTGTTGCGGGAATTTATTGGTTTCGCTAATACCTATCACCCATCCATTAAATTTACTTATGAGTTTTCCCGGGATGAATTACCTTTCTTGGATGTTCTGGTCAAAATCCGTGAGGGCTCATTGGTTACTTCCTTATACACTAAGCCCATTGATAGTCATGCTTACCTAGTTTATGATAACAATCATCCCCAACACACTAAGGAATCTATTATTTATAGCCAGTTTCTTCGTCTTAAGAGAATTTGTTCCGACCCTCATGATCTCAAGATCCAACTTAACGTTATGTCGGGGCACTTTCTTAAAATGGGTTATCCTTGAAACTGTTAAGGAAATTCATGGACAAGGTTAATCCTGTCAATCGCAGTGAGCTTTTAGAGTATCGGATTAAGACTAAGACCGCACGCATTCCCCTCGTAGTTTCACACAGTCTGACAGTACACAGATACAGCCTCTCTTGAAGTGTATTAAATCATTATAAGGGGAGGGGGTTATTGAAACAGGCCCCAAGATTGGAGGAATTTTCTCTGCACCACCGGTTGTGGCACTAAAGCAGCCGCCGAGTCTTAGGAATCTGTTGGTACGTTCCAACATATCGCGCAGGATGCCTGGGCGAGGTAATAAACCCTGCAGGAAGCCACGTTGTCTAATCTGCAGGCACTTAGTCACGGATGAGACGGTATTTCTCTCGAGGAATCACGTGATTAAACCGGGAACTTTTTCCTGTGATTCTTCTAATGTGGTTTACTGCGTGATGTGTTCGAAAGAGAGAGAGAGAGAGAGAGAGTTGAACACACAATTACAATGACGGGGTCGTCGCCTGCGTATTCGGTTATGATAGTACAAATGCTATCACGAAACGCTTAATACGACCCGGACGAGAACACAGGTACGACGTACGGACAGACATAACATCGACAACCAAGTCAATGTCCACGGCCTTTGATAACCAGTTGTGGTGCACTGGCGTGTCTACCCACCCCAGGATTGAACCCGGGGCCTCGTGGTCTGTAGACAGGTATAATAACCGCTACACCACAGTAGGTAGATATGTGTTCGAAATGTCCAGAAATTTCTTATATTGGTGAGACTGGAACCTCTTTCCGATTGAGGTTCAATAACCACAAGCAGTCTATTCGCGATTTTGACGGTGACAGTGAGGGTTATCTCGTGACAGAGCATTTCAACTTGCCTAGACATAAGTTGGAACATTTGAAGGTGGTTCTTATCAGGGGGAACTTTAAAGGCACGGAAGATAAAAAGCTGTTTGAATTGCAATTCATGATTAAAACTAAGAGCCACATCCATGGTCTTCATAGAGACCTGTCATATCTTTCTCTTTTTTCTGTTTTTAGGGGAAATGTTTCCACTTCCACTTCGTCTCATTAGTTCTTCTGTTGGTTTCGTGCCGTAGCGCATTTTGGCGCCAATTTTTTACTCTGCGCGCTTCTTCCCTTTTGCGCCTACTTTTTTACGCGTACATTTTTTTGGTGCTCTGTGTAATGTGCTAACGTGCAAGCTATCATCGCTGTTATCTTCTAGCGTCATTTGACTTTATACCACTGAAAATGGAAACAAGAGTTTTCGAAATATTTGGTTTTATACAAAATTCTGTTGGCTAGAACATTGTCATTTTTTCCTATTTTGTTTTGTATTTATACAAAATTCTGTATATATGATTTTTAAAAGATTTTATTGTAAGTTGATCAAAAAGATTTTATTGTAAGTTGATCAAAATCTAATCCAAGGAAAAGATTATACTGACATAATAGTCCAGCGGATTTGGGCCATGATTTCATAAAAAATGTTCACTTTTTGATAAAAGCGTGAAATTTGGCACAGTTTTTGGTCATGCCCTAAAAATAATTTTTAAAACATTTAGAAAATGCAATACTCACTGTGATCTTATTTTATTTCTTTGTGGTGAAAATAGTGATATTCATATGAAATCCTGATTCATAGATAGACGTGGCGTAACCAGGCGTGGCATAGCTAGGCGTGGCGTAGCCAGGCGTGGCGTAGCCAGGCGTGGCGTAACCAGCGGTGGCGTAGCCAGGATTTTCATTGGGGGGGGAGGGGCGGAAATTTAATTAGTGTCACCTCCACTGCAAAGTGATCAACTTTTCGGCGTGGGGTCCAGGGGCGAAGCTCCGGAAGGGGTTCAGGGGCCGAAGCTCACAGAAGCTCTCACAAAATTGACATTTCAAGGGCAAAAACGTATGTCACAACGCATCTGACGCATAGTATAAGGTGCATTATACAAGTCAAAATTCATGTCAAAGAATAATATACAAACACTACATACAAACAATATACAAACACAATATACAAATACAATTATGAAAACACATACTGTGGAAATATACTGTCATATTTTATTGTTTACGTTTGTACATGATTATTGGTTTATCGTCACTCTTTGAAAAATATGGGCTAGTCTAAAGTGCTCAAAGAAAGGTTTTCAATTATTTACTACAAACTGACAAACTTGTGTAAATATTGTCAAACTTTGAAAATGAGCCTGTTCTGTATCGCGCGCCCCCACCATCTCCTGACACCCCACCCTCCCCCGACACCCTAACCCTCCCCGACACCCCCACCCTCCCCTGACACCTTCCCCTCCCCCGACACCCCACCCTCCCCTGACACCCCATCCTCCCCGATACACCCTCCCCGACACCCCCCTTCCCCGACACCCCACCCTCCCGACACCCCTACTCTACCCCGACACCCCCACCCTCCCCGACACCCCCACCTCCCCCAAAACTTCACCCTCCGACACCCCCACCCTCCCCTACACCCCACCCTCCCCGACACCCCACCCTCCCCGACACCCCCCCCTCCCTGACACCCCCACCTCCCCAAACCCCCTCCCTGACACCCCACCCTCCCTACACCCCACCCCCCGAACCCCACCCCCCCTGAACCCCACCCTCCCCGACACCCCCACCCTCCCAACACCACCACCCTCCCAGACACCCCCACCCTCCCCAAACCCCACCCTCCCCAAACCCCACCCTCCCCACACCCCCACCTCCTCGACACCCCACCCTCCCCACACCCTCATTCTCCCCGACAACCCCACCCTTCCCTGACACCCCCACCCTCCCCGACACCCCCACCCTTCCTGACACCCCCACCCTTCCTGACACCTTTTTTCTCTTTGTTTAATATGTTATAAGGAACAACCTTTTTTTTTTCTGTGAAAGTTGGCACTTTGCACTATTTCAACCGACACTACTGCACCGCACGCATATTAATGAGGTTGGTGTTGCAAGTGTACCGATAGCACCAATCTGAACTGACGTCACTAATCTTAACTGACGGCACCAATCTTAACCGACGGCACCAATCTGAACAGAAAAATTAAAATATTAGGAGCTTCTTCCTTCCTCCAGCTGGAGGGGACAAACGTACGTTAACAAAACATACCATGGTCTTAATTATGATTATGAAAAACTTCGCTAATATATATGGTGTGTACGGTGGCTCGACATCTCCCAACCATATTTCAAGTTTAACTCGGTCCTGAAAATTTTGGCCCATAAGTGCAGCATTTTGGCCCATAAGAGCAGAAATTTGGAGCCTCGGGTAAATAAACAAAAAAAAATTCGTCCTAAATTAAAGTTTTAAAATCTAAAATCAAGATTTTCAATGTGAAATCGAAGGTTTTTATCTCAAATCAAAGTTTGTTGTCCAGAATTAAAGAAATGTGTTCCAAAATTAAACATTTTGAAGATTGAAATTTTGTATCCAGACCCGCACCGAAGAGGGGGAGGGAAAGGGCTTGCAATATTTTAAAGAGTGCCATTTATTATTGGTGCCGGAGGCTGGACTAACATTTGCCTGTGCCACGGTTTATTGCGAGTTTGCGCTGAGTGCAAAGTGCGAGATTCCCGGAATTGAATTTAAGGCCTGCTTAAATGCCTGTGGAAGGGTTTAAGGGAGAAACCCCGGTTGTGTTAAAGGGGCCGAGCTGGTGTATTTTAACCCTTTTGAGGGTCAAACTTTAATCTAACTTTAGCCTATTTGGAGGAGTAGTAAGACCTTTTTAAGGAATTTTCATTGGTGGGTCAATTGATGGCAAAAAAGACACGAAAGGCAATGAATTCCTGAAGCAGAATAGCAAAAGCGCAGTCAATGTGATGAGAGGAGCTTGGTAGTCACCGTAGTAGTCCGGGAGAGACGGGTCCTCTACGTTAAGAAAATAATAACACAAGTTTTGTAAAAAATTACCCCTTGAAAGTAATTTTTTCCTTCAAATCATAGTTAATAAACCTTATTTACTTTTCATTTTGTTCGTCAGTCCCCCAAATATCATGCAGGTTGGCCCAACCAGTAGGCCTATACACATGTAAAACAAATAATGAAATATAACAATGATTCTCCATTCCCTGCACCCTAACTGAAATTCTAAAATATGATTGGTCCGAATAATGCTAGTGGCGGCGGCTTCTTTTTAATTGGAAAATTTTAGATTAAGTTTCTGTATCGGGAGATTTACGACCCAACTTTTAAACAATTGGAAACTTTTAGAACAATATGCAGTATAAGAGGGGCATTTAGGACCACAGTAAGGGAACATTTGAATATTGAATAGTCATGTCTTAAAAAACATTTATGAATTTCTTTTATTCGCTTTTCACAATTAGGGGCATATATTTTGTTTAGAAGCAGAATTCTATTAGGGGGTGCCAGAATTTCATTTGGGGCCAGTCTCCCCCTCCCCCCTCCCGTGCCACTGCCCTGGACCGGACCATACCAGCAGGACCGTTTTTTAACACACTAACTAGGGACTGTGCTCCTCCCCTCCATCCTCTTCCCTCCCCCCTCCCCTCAGTTTAACATTTTAGCGGACTCAGTTTGGTCCCTGATATATAACCAAACAAATTTAAGTGCACATTTTTTTTTAAAGGAAGGAAATTTCGCTAAAATTGTCCGGAAGTAAAGAAATGTTCCTAAAATTGCCTAAAAAATTCCCGACAATGAGCAAAGTTTTCCGATAATTTGAAGGAAATTATTCCTAAAATTAAAACAAACTACCCGAAAATAAAAGAAATTGCACAAAAATGGAAGAAAATGTTCCGAAAATAAAATTTGCCTAGAAGTGAAGGATTTCCCGAAAAGTGAAGAAAATTTCCGAAATGGAAGAATATTTCCCAAAACTTGAAGGATATTTCCCCAAAATTTGAGACATCCCAATTAAGATTCCCCATCATTTTAAGAACATTTTAAAGGTATTTCAAGTACTTCCTTGACAGCCTGATGGGGATCACGAAACAAGAGAAAAACAAGACATGGTCTATGGTCTAGGAACAACTTAAACATTTATAGAAACTTAATTTGGCAGTGCAATTTAACCGATATGTCCTTTAAGCAAAACACTTGATCTTAATTGCTCCAGTTTACTTAATTAGGAAATAAGTATCAGTTTTGGCTGGTGAGTTAATCTGCCTGGTTGCAATGGACTGGTGTCCCGTTCAAGAGGAGTCGCGTACCGCTTAGCACCATGGAAACCGGAAACACGCGCCAGCTCTGTCAGTCTGTGCGCCCTCGAGGCCGGATGGAATTTAACTAGTAGTAGAGCTTTGTTAAATACAAAACAAAGAAAAACAAAGAAAGAAAAAAAAAACTACATTCAGCTTTTTTAGGGCATCAAAAATAATATTTTTTTATAGCGCTGGACCCTATCAGGGTTGCGCTTAAAAATCTTACAATTTGGCCCAAATTTTCTCAATTTACATGAAAGGAATATATTAAAATAATACACAATAAATTAAGATTGTTAACTCAAGTCAACATTGAGTAACTGACTCAATCAATCTCCTTTAATTTTCGGAAAATTTGACTCTTTTTCGGGTAAGTTCCTTCATTTGGGGGACAGTTTTAGAAATTAAATTTCTCTGTTTAGAAGTGGTAACCCAAATGCTTATCTGAGTTAACTTTAAGATCGACTATTCGATGAATAGTGAGCGACCAACAAAGGTATTGCCCTCACACCCCAACAATTTTCTTTTTTTTCCCCTTCCTTAAAAAAAGAAAAAAAGTATAGAATAGGGGAGGGGGCGGGAGGGAAGGAAGGGGGAACATGCAGAAGAGATATATCATCTCCACATAATTTATAAAGGCTGCAGCGTAAGAAGATATTTGATTTGGAGGTGACGGGGAGGGGGAACCAAATTATATTTTCGTCTCAACAAACCTAGAAAATGTCTCTTCTGTCCAAAAACTATTTGTAAATGAGAGGATGGGGGTTGTAAAATTATTGAAAATTAGGGCAACAGTTTTAGAAAATTGAAGACAATTTCACGAAAATGAGGCAAATTTCTTAAAATGAAAGAAAATTTCTCGAAAAAGAAAGGAAATTCCCCGAAAACTGAAGAAAAACCCCCCATAAAAAGCTCAAACTAACACCTCCACAAAAAAAAAATCAAAAAAAAAAAATCAAAGACGCTGCGCCCAGAGTTAGTAAATAAGTTGATACCTTAACCATATAAGTTGATACCTTTCATAAAATAAGTTGAGATATTCATCACATTTGGTCCTTTGTCGCTATTGAACGCCAAAAGGACCACATGTGATGAAGGTGTCAACGTAAAGTGACAAATAAGTTGATACCTTCACCATATAACTTGAAAACCTTCACTATATAAGTTGATACCTTCGTGAAATGTGTTGACACCATCATGAAATAAGTTGACACCTGTATCATATATGGTCCTTTTGGCGGGTCATACGGCCAGTGTGATAGTAAATTCCCCCCGGCCCCTCCTTAATATTGGGCCCCCGGACCTTATTTTCTAAAGAATGTCTAGTGAATTTGGTCCTTCGGACTGATGTTACTAGGTAATATACTGATGTGTCTGTTCGGTTCTTTTAATTAATTTTGTGTACTGAAGTGATAAGCTAAAAAGTGATAAGAAGTGATAAGCTAATACACTAAAGAAAAAGACATGCCTCACGCAAAACGGCAGTGAGATTTAGTGTGAAGGGAAAAAAGGGCTTTTTTTTACAAAAGGGGGACAACTTACAAAAGGGGGACAAGTTGTTGTCTCCAAATTTCATAGGAAAAGAATGGCCGGGGCCCAAATTTCCTAGCGGACCGTTTTTACTAAGAGGGTTACCAAATTTACTGGAGAGCTACAGCTTAATTGTCTTGGGGCCCGATTTTCCTAGGAAATAAGGGCAGGGGGAAGAGTAGGGGGGGGGAAGCAAAATTTACTGGGGGAGGGAGGTATTTACTTTTACACCGGCCGAACTCAGAATCAGATAAGCGCACTATAATCACCTGGTATAATCCACTGCACTGGTTGGTAAGCCCTAGCCTAGCCTACGTACAAACAAAACAGTTCACTGCCACCTACGACTAGCTGACGAGACTGGTTAGCGGGCTCTAGGCCTAAGTCAGAAAGCATTTGTTAGGCCTGTAAATTTTTGAGTTTAGAAAATGTGTATAGAATAGTAGCTTTTAAAAAAAGTCTTCATGCAGATGATGGGAACTGAAAATTGAATGAAAGCTTGAATTGAATTTACGGGTGGTGTTACTTTATCGAAAATGCACTCGTAAGAAACGAAGTAGTTGCGCGAGAATTCAGAATTCAAAGCAGTAATGTGAGCATAAATTTTCCATTCTTACTTTACAATGACCTAAACAGGTACAGTGTTTCATTTTTTCAGCTGTAGTCGAGCATTATAGTACGAATTGTTTATTATTGTTAAAGCTGTCAATTGCCAAACTTTGAGAGATACAATTTAGTGGCAACTTTGTGTTCAAACTTAGTATCACTAACGTTACCGGCAATGTATTCCATTTCTTTCATCCAAGACCTTGTACACTGACACTTATTCCGTGACAGAATAATGTTTATACTATCACAGAATAAATGTCAGTGTACAAAGTAGAGTTTACATGGGTACCCGAAATATCCGGGTACCCGACCGATTGTGTCTTTACCCGGTTCTGAAAATACAACCTGGGTATGGTCATGGATTTTCATAATAATACCAATTGCAGACTGTTTTTGTTTCAGAATTGTATGTTGAAAAAATAAATAATAACTTAAAAGAATTATAAAGTGTAAATACTATTCAAACGCAATACAATAAAAGGATCACAAAATATTGTCACAGATTGCAGAAATAATGTTGAACAAGTGATGTGGCTAGTATTCGTATCTACACTAGTAGTACTACTACATGTAATACAGTAGTAGTGCAAAACTTAAACTCTCTAAACTTCGCTGCAAAAAAAATGTATTAAAAGCAGCGAGCTCCAAGCAGTGTATGTAGTATGCTGCAGAGTAAAATATATCGCGGTTGTACATTACCAAAGTATTTCTAAAGCGTGTTTGTTATTTGCTGAAAATAAATGTAACACCTATTATCAAGTTGTCAACCAATCACAAGTTGTGTTCAAATGAAATTGTTATGTGTTACTGCGTGCACATAACGGAACCGTGAAATCTTGTATTATTCCAGAATACCAAGTGACCCATTCTGTGAAATTTCAAGGAAGTGAGTGTGTTATAATTTTGCGGTATTTTATAAAGACAGGTCTCCTTCCTTCAGCATGCATCCCTCTACAACCATATTTAATCCTCCTCTTCCACCCCCTCTCTACTCTGTTTTTAGTTTTAGCACCTCCTCTCTCGAGCTTTCTGGCTTTTGTTCTTGAATTTCTCTCATTCTTCCCCTGGTCTCTTTCCTTAAAAATGATCTGACCTCTCAGGCACAATTTGACCTTCGTTGAAACATTCAAACAAACAAACAAACAAACAGGTAGCTGAAAGAGACAAGAAACATTTGTATTCTAATTCTTTATTCACAAAAAACTAAGATACTATTGAAAAAACAAGAAATATTACAAGAATTTACAAGGTACACTGTTAGATTTTAACACATATACTACTTCCGTGAACAATATTGGAAAGGCCTTGTCGGCATGTCAGATACCTTGGATACCCGGCCAATAATGCAGGTTGTGTACCCGGTCCAATTTTGGACCTACACACAGTTGAAACTCAAAAATGTTATTGCTTTTTAAAATTTTCAAAGACCCTAAATACAGAAACAAATTTATAATTTTCTAATAGTAAGATTTTACAATTTTGGAAAATTTGTATGTACAAAATTAAGCATAGTTTTCAGAAGTGTACACATGGAAACATGCCCAGGAGAACCTCAGGAGAATTGTACAATTATCCATCTTAAGCATTTCGTATTCTTTAAAATATTACTATTGTTTTATGAGGAATATGTATTCAATTTGTATCTTTTTTTTGTAATCTTATGCAAATGTAGTTAAAAATGGTGATTATGAAGAGAAATAAAGTTCCCAACCAGTTTTTAGCCAAGTGTTGTATTTATTACTGTTTGTTTTTCACAACTTCTTATTCTTTGTAAATAATATAGTAACGAGCTCATTAAAATCAAACTTGTATAGAACAGTGCAAAAATTCAGTGAAATAAACAAATAAGGCTTATTGTTTTCCACAACTTGATATCATCTTGCTTTGAAAATAAGATATGATGATAACATATCATTTTTTAAGTAAAACTTGTATTGAACTGCAAAAAAGCAGAGAAATAAAGTTCAGTATCAATGATGTCATTCCACCAGTTTTCTATTTAAACCCACTGTAAAGACTTGCTTTCCCCTCTCATTTACGCAAGAAAATAATGTGGGATGCAAGACCTTATTAAGATGTACTTTGTGTGTGACCTCCATATTTTTTTTTGCTTAAACTATAAGTTCCCACCACGTGGGTGTGGTCAAATTGACCATGTCACTGGCATAAATTCCATAATCAGCTGGAAGAAATTAGAATTATCCATTGACCCACACATAATAATTAATACAAAACAGCTCATAACTTTTGTTAGAAGCATATTTTTATGTTCAAACATCCCCATGAATTATTTTTCTCCCTAATGCCTTTTAATTTTTTTTTTCTTGGGATAATATTTTTTCCAGCACGTGGTATTCCCCCTTACCTACCCCCTCCACGCCGATTGCTGGAGACGTTATAATTTGTGCTACATATTCATAATCTTGAAAAGATTATTTGTTTTCTAATTTCCACACATCCCTGATACTGTGTTTGCATGTGATAACTAATGCAACTTATCATTAGTTCCGTTACGTATTTGCCCCGTACATACAATACGGTGTTACAGCCTTACTTGGTTTAGAATTTTAACACATGCCCAGCAGCCTTATGACTGACATTTATTTCTTGTTTCTCTTACTGGTACATTATGACAAAAAAAGGTATATGTTAAGTCAATTTAAAGCAAGGAATTTGCATTTTTATTGACAAAAATGTGAACAGTAAAATTTAATCCGGAACAGTGTTTTTAAAAAGCACTGTTCTGTGGAACTGGTGAAAAATTTGAAATTCCACCCCTGGTGTTAGGCTGCATAAAAAAAATCTCAAATTTTGTTGAATGTGGACTCTTATTTGAAAAGTCTCGCATTTCTGATCATAAAACTCTTAAATGCTGTATGGCGAAATAAATTTGTTAGCAATCCATTCCCTGCTAATTTTTTTAAATTTTTTTTTTTGAGAGCCATTTTAGGCTTAAAACAATCGTTTGATTGCAGCCTCCATTAAATTAATTGACATAACTTATTTACAAATGACTACATAATAACAGTCCATATACATTTGGAAGGTTATTTTAATCCAAAATTTCAGATTTGTTCATGATCAAATGTTAATAGTTTGATTTAACTTAATTTTGGTAATAAAAAAACGACTGGAATTTCATTTTGAAGGCATCCAAAAGCTTCCCTGATTTTGCAGCCAAGGAGGTAACTTTTTATATTTCTTGCATGGTGTGGATTGGTAAAGAATTGATCTTGCCATTTATAAGCATTTTATGACCAGGGATACAAGAGTTTTTAAATAAGAATACATATAAAAAAGATTAAGGTTTTTGCTATGCAGCCTAACACTAACACTAACTATGGTTGTCATTTCAAGTGTGGCCTATAGCTAATCAGATTTTTTTTAATTTCCCTGTGTTCATGCTGTTGCTTTAAATGTTCTTGAAATCCTTGTAATACCGCTTTTTATATGCATGGATTAATTTAGTTCACTGATTGACAGCTGATTAAACCATGGAGGTATGTCATTTGGGAATAATACGTCCATGATTAATCAGGACAACATTCCAACTAATATCAAGAAAAGTAAATGTTTTTAAATGATACTTTGCAAAGAACTTAAAAGAAGGGGAAGTTTAATGGGCTGATGACAAACTGATGTTTGACACTCACTGAATACTTAGTAACCCCTATTTCTCTAAAATAATAATTGGAATTATGTGAAAATTGTTAGTTTGACATTCAGAATAACCATTTTCTGTGCGCATCTACAAATTTATTCAAATATGTGACGTTTCAAGTTGTAGACCACCCGCAGAACTGCCTGTGTAAATGCATCACCCATACCACCCCAATCACCAGTCTCCATGTAGAGGCCAATGAACTCCCCTTTAAGCTCAGGTGCACCAGGACTGGCCTCTCTTTCGCTCTTCGTATCCTCACTGATCCGTGGGACCCTTGCTTCCATTCCATTCGCTCTCCTTTCTTCACCAACCTCTTCAAGCTCAACAAACGCATTTCTCCACCTTTTGGGATCTAGATGCACTCTCACTTTACCATCAACATTTTCTCGATTGCCAGGCACACTATCCCTCCCACGCCCACCAGGGTTATCAATCCCCCCAAGGTTTTCATTGGCCTTTCCTCCTACACAAAAGCTCTCTGCAACCCAGCCTTCTTTCTCTTCAATCACCGACGGCTCCACATGGAAAGGCTCCTCTGCAGCCGCCGCCGCCTGTCCTGGCCTTACTCTCTCCTCAAGGTTGCCTGATGGAGCCTCAATCTGCTCTTAATGAAGCAAAGGCCATCCTCAAGGCCTTAAACTTTGTTGAACTCTCCTTCTTTCCCAGGCTTTGTCATCTTCTCTGACTTTAAATCCATCCTCACTAGCATCCTTAACATGCTCTGGTCCAATCCATTCATTGTACAAATCCTCAATAAACTTCTTTCTCTTTCCTCCTTAGGAAAAAAGATTATCTTTTTCTGGATCCCCAGCCACATCGATAATTCCAGGTAATAAAAGAGCTGACAGAGCTGCCAACAATGCTCTGCCAATTCACATTTCTCCTTCTTCTATCCCACACTCATACCTCTTGTTTCTCCACTTACAGCTACCTCAGTAAGATCTGGCAAGGCTCCTGGAATCTGGAGACCAGTAACAAACTTCATACAGTTAAACCCACAGTCGGGACCAACGCCCCCTGCACAGTCGCAACCGTAGGGAGAACGTTGTTATCACCCGCATCTGCCTCGGCCACACCTCTCTCACACACTCTCACGTACTTTCCGGCTCCCCAGCTCCTCTCTGCCCTATGCAACACCAATCTCTCGATCAAGCATATCCTCTTAACCTGTCCCATATACCTGAATGCTAGATCACACCTCTCCCCCTCCATCACCATTTCTGATCTTTTCAAGAACAATCCCACCTCCAACTTCATTACCTTTCTCTGCAACAGCAATCTATTCCTCCTGACTAAACCTCCCTTTCCTTCCCTTCTCTGCTTTACCTTCCTCACCTTCCTTTTAGTACCTTAACTTCTTTCCCTTATTCACCTTCTCTTCTCCCTCCCTTCCATCCCTCCTCTCTTTCCTCTCTGTCCTAACTCAAGCACCTTAGTTTTAACACCCTCTTGGTACATTTAACTCTTAACTGTCAATGCCCTTAAACATCAACAAACTAAACCATTAAAATAACCTGAGACTTGTTTTAAGGCATTATTTTAGTGTTCCAAGTAGCTATAAAGGTCTTTTTTGATTATTTTTTCCACTTATCAACACCTTTCAGACTTTCTTATATATTCAGTTCCAGCTCTGCTTTGACCAAAGACTGAAATTGTTGTATCATAAGCATACATGTCAATATGGGTATATTTTACTACAGCTGACAGATCATTAATGCCTGTTTTTAACAAATATGATAAAATGTAAAATAATATTCCATAAAGATTTAGGATGAAAAAGCTCAAGTAATTATGCCTGCGTGACCATGAAAGCATAAATGCAATTATGCACGCTTTCAAAAACAAATCAAAACAGTCAGGTGATACAAGACACATAAAATAGAGCTTATTCAATTATACCTGCTCTATCCAAA
Source organism: Chiridota heheva (assembly GCA_020152595.1). NCBI lineage: Eukaryota > Metazoa > Echinodermata > Holothuroidea > Apodida > Chiridotidae > Chiridota > Chiridota heheva. Next base: position 1,184,656 of record JAIGNY010002731.1, on the reverse strand, counting down.
ATTAAAAACATATTATGCTTGATTTAACTCTAAAAACGGTACACTATAAACTAAGCTCAAGCAATGCCTGCTTAATCATAAAGATAAGATTTTTTTTATATACAGCATGAAGTAAGAAAGTATAATAACACGGAAATGTCCTTGTTGATGTTACTTCAACAAAGTCGAGCAACACAATGAGACTTTTTCAGCAACACGCATGGAAGCCTGGTATAAATGAAGTAAAGAAAAAGCAATTTGTTGGAAACTGGTACCTCTTTTGAGAACATTTTATATTATTGTGGCATGTACCATTTTATTTTTAGGGCACTTCAGTCTAAGTTTAAATGTATTATGCTTCTTTTCTTTTAGAAAAGATGTCTGATGTCATGGTTAAAAGTTCTGAGAACAAAAAGAGGAATGTTGATGAGGTGAAGATAAACCAGGGTATCCAAGAGAAAAATTGCATTTACACCTTTGCATCAATTACCATGCTGATAGTGTCAACAGGGTTGGCTTTTGTTACAAGGTTTTACAAGTTGTCAGAACCCAATCATGTTTGGTAAGGAGTAAAATCTGATGTATATTAATTGTTCTTTCTATCATTTTCTGATATGAACTATATATTTTGTATTATTAAAGTACAGAATATGGAAGTGCAATACAGTTCAAAAAGAATTTTATCTTTAATTGGGACAAAGCTGACAATAATATTAGTAATGTGATTAATAAAAAAGTTTTATTCACATGTACTTATGAACTGATAGTTCTCTTTGTATACATGTAAATCAGCTATTGAATAGTTTATATGTTTAAGCAAAGTAAAGGAAATTACATCGCATGTAAATGTAAAGTTGGAATGATAATTTCAATTCTGTACTGATTTGATTTGATAAATGTTGGCATTTCAATGGAACAGGTGTTTTTTCTTTTCTTCCTGAACAGTTGGGATGAAACTCACTTTGGTAAGATGGGCAGCTACTACATCAACAGGACATTTTTTTTTGATGTTCATCCCCCACTTGGAAAGGTAAAATTAATTATTGAATGAAAGTTACAGAAAAGATTAACTTGATTTTAAGGAAATACCACTATATTTGTAAGGAAATAAACTGTTTCTTCCATAAAACATTTCAGTTGCATCTAGAGTAGAACAGAGAGGCCTTGCAAATTATAGTAGCATAGTAACTTTGTACAGTGACATGCATTGCCCAAATGTAAATGTAGCCAAGGTTTTATTAAGCATTTGTATTTTTTTATGGTCTTTGGACAGATACAGCTTTTATTTTATATTCTGAGTGGAATAGTCTTTCAAGTAGCCTGTTTAGTTTTTGAGTTATGGTAAGTAGATTTGTTTGGTGTATGCAGAACTTATGATTACACATGTATGTACTTATATTAGTTCTTCCCTTCATTTCAGTCTTTAAAAGCTAACAAAATGTCTCTTCCAAATTACATTTTGGGAGGTGACTATATTCTGATATCTTTGTACCACATTTTGTGGAGATATTCAACATATACTTGTTTGTATCTGAAATTTTTGCTTCTCAACATAAACTGCACCTTTGATTTTTTATGGCACATCTGGTTTTTTTCCTTTTCATAGATGCTCATAGGCCTTGCTGGCAAGCTGAGTGGTTATGATGGTTCTTTTCTATTTGAAAAACCAGGAGATAAATATGAAGATATGAATTATATGGGTATGAGAATAGTAAGTATAGACATGCAATACACAGTGTGTATATATATATATATATATATATATATATTTCTATATATATATATATATATATAAATATATATATATATCTATATATATATATATATATATATATATATATATATATATATATATATATATATATATATATATATATATATATATATATATATATATATATATATATATATATATATATATATATATATATATATATATATATATATATATATATATATATATATATATATATATATATATATATATATATATATATATATATATATATATATATATATATATATATATATATATATATATATATATATATATATATATAATATACCCAACATGGGTAAAAACACAACAAAGATGGAAGAGATAATTGCAAAAATTAAAAGATAACGAAAAGAAGAAAAACTACAGTTCATAAGAGTTCAATTTTTCTTTGTTTGGAAAGACTGATGGCGCATGCTCTTTCCTTTTGGTAGTCATCTTTCCACGTAACATCAATTCTCTCTCTTACACAGTGAAACATTTTGTGCCATACAGGCTTGGTTTTCACTGTTTTTCTCCATGTATGAAGGACATCTTCATGTTTTAGCATGTCCTTACAGGTGACTTTGTATCATAGGAGTGGACATCGAACATTTCTGGAGCCTTCAGCAAGTTCACTATAAAGCAGTGCCTTGACGGGTTGTTGCTGTACTGTCCTGAGCTGTCTGATTTGATGACTGTAAACTGTCCAAGTCTCACTTCTATACATTAGTAGTGGAATTATACATTGGGTATATACTTTGATCTTAGTCTCTATTGTGAGATCTCTGCTGTCGAAACTGTTTCTTAGTCTACCTATAGCACATGCAGCAGCTTGTATGTGAGCAGTGATCTCTTCATCCGTACTGCAGTCTTTGGTGACATAGCTGCCAAGTTATCTAAAACGATCAACTCCAGCCAACTTCTGTCCATCAATGTAGAAATCCACTTGGCAATATCATCTGCATACTGAGCTTCTCCGATGAATGTGGTAATTATCTTGGTGTTGAACTTCAACTTATGAAGATCCAAGATGGCACCATCAGACCTACGAAGATCCAAGATGTCACCATCGAACCTGAAGTTAACTTGATGCTGCATGTATACTTGATGTTTCTGAAAGGTAGGAGTAAAAAAACAGCAGCGTTGATTCCGAAAAGTGTAGGAGCTAGCTTGTAACCGTGTTTCACGCCACTCTTGTAGTCAATAGGTTGTAATAGTTCACCATCAATAATCAGTCTGGCATGCATATTTTTAATATAATTTCTTTATGATACCTGGATATGGATGAACTTTGCAGGGCAGTAGGGTATCTTTCAGTTTCTGCTGGAACCATTCATTCTTTGGCTTTTTGATTTCCTCTGTAAGAGCTTTCTTATCACCACTCGTTTCTTATCTTTCAGTAGATTCTGGATCTCTTCCTCCTGGTCATCAAACCAGTCATCATTTCTTCTTTAAAAAATGTTTGGCAGCATTTTGTAGTGTATTCTTTTGATCTTCCATGACTCATTACACTCTGAAAGTTTCTCTTCTAGAAAAAGTTCCAGCTGGTCCTTGTTATCATTAGTCAGAGTTGTGTCTGGTTTGCTGGGTGGCATTGTACCTTTCTTCATTTTTATTACAAAGCAACAATTACAGATCAAAAGTTTGTGATCTGAAGCAGTCAGCACTGGGGTTGATCTTTGTAACATTTATGCATTGTCTTGCACCTTCATTTGCTAACACATGATCTAGCTGGTCCAGTGCTTGATTACAAGAGTTGCCAAGTGTTCTTGAGATGATGTTTGAGCTGGAACATGGTGCCCATTGCTGAGAAGTGGAAGCGTGTGCAGAATTCTACCAGTAAAAGGCCATTAAGAGTTGAAATGGGGTACTCCATGCTTGTTGATGACAGATGGCAATGACATCTAGTCCTTCTGTACACGAGCATTATAGTCACTGAGAATGATTATGCTATCACCTTTGGCTTTAACAATACAATCACTGAAGTTTTGTAGAAATGTTCTTTCTCATCTGCTGATCTCTGCATTGTAGGTCCATAAACACTTACAAGGGTGAGGTAAGTGTTGTCTTGAAGTGAATACAAGCTTTCATAAAGCCTGTTGTTGATAGGAAGCAGATTAATATGACTTAGTTTGTTTAAAATGGCAAAGCCAGCACTAGCTGTCTTGTCTTCCCCTCCGCTCCAATAAATGTATGACTCCTCTCAATAATATGCAACTTAAGCTAAAATTTAAAAACTTGGAGTCACTATCTAGAAATTTATTTTCAAAAGTGTTTTGTTGTTCTCAGAAATTTGTAATTTTGTATACAGAGTGGGAGTTGTAAGTTTCTTTACTAGTACCATTCTGATAGCAAATAACAGGTAAATATGTTCTTTCCCCATTTGCTGAAAACAGACATACCAAGAAGAGTCATAAATTTAAATCAGGACCAAAACAACTAGAAATGTTCAAACATTGTGAAACTGTTTCTTTTTATGAGTAATTCTTTTAAGAAATTCTTAAATCTTGGAAAAAAAATCAACCTTTACTTTGTGAGTACATGTCTTCAAACTGTACATGACATACAACATATATAAGTATCCTGATGTATTGGTTTAAAAAAAAGAATTAAAAGATTTTGCCTTTCTGAACCCAAGAGCCATATTTTGAGACCTGCCAAGACTCATTTAGCACCATACCTTAAGAAAGTTGATGCAACATCTCCAGTTTTTCAGTAGTCTTTATTATATGTTCCTAATAAGTTAAATGTGATTAAGATTGACAACACATGGCCTCTGTAATAGGTACATAATTTGGTGTTTGCTGGAATGTAACAAATGCCCTCAGTTAGTGAGAAGATTATTCTTATTTTTGTTACCATGTCTACCCATACTTTGTGATAAAACTACAAATATCTTTTGTTGACATTAGTCTTGAATTGTTGAAACGGATCAATTTTCCATTTACTTGATAAGTAAGAAGTCTTGATGCACGTGCTTGCTTTGCCACATTTTCATCAATAGAACATGATTTGAATACATCAAATTGCTTTCATATGTATTACTGTTCATTCTGAAACTTAATATGCTCTCAGCATTGAAGTTTATTTCCACTTTTCATTGAAAACATATATACAAAGAAAATGCATGAAGAGTCATTGCTGCAATTGATGTAGTTCCCCCATTTATAAGTGATCATTTCAACATTAAAGAATGTACCCATTGAAATCTCACTTTTTCACTATTCAAAACCAAACCCAAAACAGCAATTTCAAGCTGCATTAATATCTTAAACTGTGTATGTGTAATATCGCTCTGTCTCAGCACATAATGATAACTACAGTGTTGTATAAGAAATGTATTGTCATTATACGCATGAATCCATTAATCTATCTTTGATTATGGAATTGTGAATTTTTGTTCTCGGTTTGACAGTTTTGCAGCACTCTGGGTACCCTGGTAGTTCCTCTTATGTACCTCACCGTTCTGGAGATGTCAAAGTCTACAAGAGCCGCTTTTCTTGCCTCTGTTTTGATTATTTTTGGTATGTATTGGAATTAGGTTAGTTATCATTGATACGGTCATGATAGCATATGTGTGTATGTATGTATGTATGTACGTGTGTGTGTGTGTTTGTGACACCCAACTTGTAAACACGATATCTGAAGAAAAATACTCTGGATTCATGGCATATGTGGTACACAGATAGCCCATGGTACATAGATGTGCCCTATTGTTTTTGATGGTGATGTCATGCATGTTAATGAGTAGGTGGGGCTTAATGTAAAAATTCTTGAAATGTTCATATTTTATTAACCGCATGTCTGTTTTGTTTCATATGTAGTGTGATTATGATGTTAGCTGGTGTGTACATGTTCGTGATGTAAAACATTGAATTTCATTATTGTGCATAGTGGGTGGGGCTTAATATGATTTTGCTGAAAAGAGCTTGTCAACTCGGTATTTTAAGAATGGTAAGCTGGATTCATGTCATATTTGGTACACAGATAGCCCATAGTCCATAGGTGATATCTTACATATTAATGAGTAGGCGGGGCTTATAGTGATAAATGAGCAACCATTTTGTGTTATATTGGCGGCCAGAGAAGTATTCATAGCAGTGGAGTGGGTTTGCGATGGGCTGTCCAGTTTACGAAAAGGCTATCTGGGTAAACTATGGTGTGTTGAATCGAAAACTTTAAAAAAGTTATCCTCGGAAAACTATTTTTGAGTGGTCACAGCTTACCCAAACAGTTTTGGATGCCATCCGTTAAAGTACATGAAAAATTATGCACTTCTTTGCTGCAACTTTGTCATTGTAATTTGTGAAGTTATCTCAAGAACCTTCCCCAAAATACCCTAGTGTTGATTTCAAATGGTGCCCCATTACTGTGTTATAGTATTGTATCCACCCCCCCCCTCCCTTCTCCTCCTTTCCCACTCAAAGACACTTCCCCAACTAACCATGTTTTGCCCCTACCAAATCAAATTTAGCCAGCTATGCTGACACAGCAAATCATTTCAAAATTAGAATTGGGAATCATACTTATTACAGATTCATACTCAAATAAAAGTAACAAGGACACTGAAATTCATGGCAGACATATTTTTTGACAAATGACATGGTTATGATTATAAAAAGAAAATAAGATACAAAAAATGTCTTTGTTTCTTTTGTATTTTTCTCAGCCTTTCATAGTACATAAACAATTTCACAGACATACAAATAAATATATTTATATCATAAATTACCACTGTTAATATTATAATTTAACACTCACTAATAATAAACATGGTTAGCCAACATGCCCATCAAGCTCTAGTTAGCCTACATATGAGAATCAAAAAACAGTCACTTGATAATATTTTTGGTAAATACACTACTGCAGGCCGCTGCAGCAAATGAAATTTGTTTCTTCTTATAGCAGTTGACACCCTGACACCCCGTTGAGGTCCACTTGATGGGTCTTTCTTAGGTCAGGGTATGTCTTCTCATGACTTCCATACATATTTTCAAAATCAACAAGGAATTGTAACAGAAAACAAGATACGGAAGTCATGAGTGAAAATGACGAAATCAATTGATTTCTTGATACTTACAATTGTTTCTTTTTTCAATTTACACCAGTACGTAATACCCACAAGTAGGGTTTGTACTTTACCAGAAGAAGAAGAATTTCTGTCATTCTTATACAACTGTATACTTACCTTTATGCACGTCCTTCATTCTTTTTATAGATTTGTATGTTTCTTCAGTTTATATTCTTAAGTAATTTTCTAATATTTAAATGATACACAACTCCACCACTACTAACACAATACCGTATAAGTCACAGCTTAGCTGGGCCATCATTACAAATTTAATAGTTTACAAGTAAAAGAACAGGCCCAACATAGGCCTTTATTAATCAATTCTTATGCAGTAGGCCTGCAGTAGCTCCAGCGAATAGTTTAATCTTTACAATAATGTTACTAGGCCTAACCCTTACTATACTATGCTAAAATTTAATGTTGTGTCTTAAATCAATGATTAAAAAAACCTTTCGACGTATGACGTGGGCCTTAATATAGAGTTCATTTCAGATAAACCCCTTACATGCTTGAAAAAATCTGAAAATTTTGGCCCACATCAACTGCAAAGTATTGCCCTTACTGTAATTGTCACCTGTCCCACACAAATTTGATTTGGGCAGAAAGCTTATTGCTTTCTACCGATTTGTATTTATATTTTGAGTGGAAGAGGGTCGAGAGCTCGGCAAAAATTTTGGTCTAAAATTTACCCTATATTTCAATGTGCCTGTAAAACACATATCTCAGAAATGGTTAAGTAAAGCATGTCAAAATTGATATCAATAGAAAGACAAAACATTGTAATTTCACCTACCTTGACATCTTGTTTGCTACCGCATACGTCATACCCCCTCTTCAAGAAGAAAATGCATTCCTTCTGTGATTAGTTTCCCGCAACAAAACTCAAATCTTAAAATGGGCTGAGTCCTGTGCAAAAAAAGTGACATCACATCACCTCATAAACGCTATGATGGGAACTGACTGATGATCTGTACATATGTTCTAAAGTTATGGTTGTGAATTTAAATGAGTAGGCGGGGCTTACTGACAAATTCTCGAAATAGGATAAATGAGCAACTGTTTTTTCATCATACTTTTTATGATAATGTTGTTATTTATTGTGCAAATTGCTAATGTTATCAACATTTTTATTGATCTGTATGGTGGGTGTGGCTTAAAATATTTCATGATAATGACATGACAGTAAGTACAAATTATGCAAATCAATCACCTTTTGAAAAAGAAGTATCGGAACCACAAAACCTTTTGGTTCTGGTTTTCTTTGTTTCTTCCATATCAGTTTAGATTTTGGAGCATTGTCTTATAAAGGGCAATAATTAAGTATAATATAAGTGTTTTCTTTTTTGACCCCTTCAAATCTTATTTCACCTTTCTCCATTTTTGTATCCCCCGGGAATCAGCAAGAAACATTGCGATCAGTCTGCTGTTACCCTCCACAATTGTGTAACCTTGGTTCATAACTCAAGAATGACTGAGGAAACTTGACAGTGCACATTGGTTAGGGGATTTGCATTTTAATAAACAATAAGTGTCTAACCATGGTTCATAACTCTAGCTGGCATCCTAAAATGCTGTACAGTGCTAAAAGTCTTAAGTTATCTGCAAAGTGAACATGACTAGAGGGTTGGGTATGCAAATCTATTAGATCATTTTCACGTTTCTCGGAAATGCAATTATGATTGTGAAAAGCAAATATATGATTGTGAAACATGATGAAATATGAAAGGCTATTTCAATGTGCATGGTGCCAAGGTGATAAGTGCATATTACTAAATAAATAACAATGGATTTAGATTTTGATAAAAAAATGTGAAAAAGCTGTGATCTCTTTGTGCAAAATTTTTGTGCAAAAGTAGTCTATTTAGTAAGAGAGACATTCCAATCCTGATTATTTCTAGTTTCCCTTACAGTTCATCTTTTTTAAAAATGCTCATATTTTATCAATTAAATTCTCATCATGATCTACAGGGAGTAGCACTGAAATGTAATCAAGAGCTTGTACTGTAAGCCATTGATGTTATTGTTTTGGTGTATTTTGAGAAGTACTGGCGTGTTTAATAATTTTCCAAACTAGAATTTCTTGGCAAGTTATATGTATGAAGAAATTTTGTATGTGGAATTCCCACCAAGGATCAAGAATTGGGATACCTGGCATTGCCTATTGGAGTAAACAATTATATTTCGTCAGTGATACCATTATATATTTTCTCTTTCCAAATTTGAGCTAAAATCATACACACCAGCTTTCATATCAAGAAATGCTATACAAAAAATGAGAAATTACTTTTCATTGCCTTCCATGGGAATTATTCTGTGATAATTCTGACAGAATTATTTTCGAAATTTTACCAAGACTGAAAGAACTAACATCTTGAACCCTATCGAGAGGAATGAACAGAGCAAAATTTATGTATGTGAGAAACAATAACCTGAAGTTTCCAATATAAAGCGTTTTGAGTAAGCATACTTGCATATAAAAGCACTGTATAAAAACCAAGTGTCATTATTAAAATAATGTACATTAACCTACAATCGTGGCCAAAAGTAAATGAGCCAAATCCATACTCCTTCAATCAAATTTGGAAGTCTCAGTTTACCATGTTTTTTGCAAAGCGCACAACATTGAAAAGGTAGAGGTGGATGGAAGTGCTGTTTAAAATGTTTGAGCTATTTTGATGTTACAATTTTGGTTACGACTAACTGAGAGCTGTGTATCGTATTGGACGTAATAACTGCCTGGGGGCGGTTATGAAATTAGAATTGCACCACTTTTTAGACTAGAAGTTTCTTCTTAATAAGCACCCATGCTCAGGGGTTGCTTACAAGGTGCTATTTGAACTGCATTGTACATATATGTGAAATGGCTCTATACTAGCCCCACAACAAACACCACAAAAACATTGCGAGCGTCAGACACAAAATAAGCAAAGAATGTAATAAAACTTGAGTATTTTAAGTCTTCAAATTAATTAAATAAATTATGTTATCAGTCAAAAAATGTTTGGTGGCCACTTATTAGAGCAGGGGCGCTTAATATGCCGAGTATTTTCAATCTTGCACCCTAACTGTTTCTATCTTGACATTTTATTATCTCCTGCAGATACTGGAACCTTGACGTTATCACAGTACATCTTGCTGGATCCAATATTGTTATTTTTCATTATGGCATCAGTTTTTAGTCTAATGAAGTTCAAAAGCTTGGGTCATAAACCCTTCAAGCTTTTATGGTGGTTCTGGATGTCCATGACAGGAATCTTTCTTTCTTGTACTTTCAGGTAATAATTCAGTTTCTGTTAATTCAGGTATATATTATTTTTTGTAAAATCTATGGATTGGTAGCAACTAACTTAAGCCTAATTGGAAGAAAATATGCTGTAAACCATAAAAAGAGCAACAATTTTAATCAAAATCTTTTAAAAATTGATTTTCATGCAAAAATGTTGAATTTCATTAATATTTGTAGTGCGGCGGGCTAACGATGATTATGTTAAAGAGAGCTTGTAAACACAGTATCTCAAGAATGATATGTGGGATTCTGGTCATATATGATGCAAAGATTGCCCAATGCCCAATTATATGGTGGTTATGTCATGCATGTTAATGAATAGGCTTAACCCTTACTCAACCAGAGCATTTGAGATTACAGTGTTATTTTAGGGAACTTTTTGGAAAAAATGCTTAATCACAAAGTTATTTTCATTTTCTACTGTAACAGCTTTATGTTATTTGAAACCTAATACTGGACTTTACGTCATTGGTTTGCATAATTTTCTGGTTAACTATGCAAATTTATGCAAATTAGGTCATTAATTCAGATTATTAAATGTCCTAGAACTGCTATCTTTGAGATATTCTGCTCTCTTTTGGCTAATAACAACAACAAAAATATTGATAGAATTAATGAATTGTTAAAAGAAGAACCTTTCATTTTATACTACTCTTGATTATTTTGGAACAAGGAAAAAATTCATACATCAATGAAAACTTTTTTGACCTTTTAGACCAAACAATTGACCTCTGATTTTGCCAATGATGTATCTGATGGGATTTGGCACTATACTTTCCCATAAACATGCATTGTTCCTTTCTATGATGCACAAAACTATTATATAAAAAAGGAAATGTTTATACCATAATTTCAATAAAAATGTTATACAAATGATATGCAAATTAGCTAATTTACCTAATTTATTATGCACAGACTTTAAATTTTCAGTTTATGACCTGAATTTCAGCCATTGGAAACTTTGAAAAAAACTTATTTTTCAGGTTATGCTAAATGTCTTTTAAAACTTATTTCTGTTGATTCCACTAGGAATTCTCCATGAAAAGGTACTCAAAAATGGTTCAGAGCATCAGTAGTCATGTTGACGTTGCCAAACTTGGTATTCTTCACTGACAGTTGGTACCGCATATGAAATGTTAACAAATTTATCAAAATACAGGAAAATACTTATAAGAAATACAATCTCAACTGTCTTAATGGAAGTACAGGAGGGGGAGGGTGTAAGGCTGGGTTTTCTGGCTTTTATATTTTGGGAGGGGAACCAGGTAATGCCATCACCCCAAAAATTGCCCCCTTTTAGGATCCAAATTGCTTCAAAATAAAGGATTTCCCCCTAAATGGGACTGCTTGGCCCCCACCATGGATCTCTTTCCTGCAACATGGGTCTCTTTCCCCCAGCATGGGTCTCTTTCCACCAACATGGGACCTCTTCCCCTAAATTTTTTAATCCTACTCCACTATGCCACAACCTCACAATATGGAATTGTACCATTTGTGCCATGCTCGACTACTGCAATATTGTCTACTGTGCCGCTCTCTTCAACCAAATCAACACCATCCAAAATGAAGCCCTGTCCTGGTGCCTACAGGACCTCCCCCATCACCAGCCTTCATGTTGCAGCCAACAAACCCCCTTTCTGCCAAGGTGTTGAAAGCTTAGCCTTTCCTACGCTTTTAGAGCCCTCACCAACACCCAGAACCTTATTTACAACCTCATTAGGTACCCCAATTTCTCCACCCTCTTTGATAGGACTAAACCCCTATCCCCTCCTTTCAGCTTATGCATCAAACCTGACCTCCACCATCCCATCTCAGCATCAATTCTTGGCACCTTCTCTTGGCCCACTTTTTCTCCCTGGGCCACTTCCCTCCCTTCTATCCACCTGGGCCTCTCCACTGATCACAAAACCTAAACCCACCTTAAGTTCCTCATCAACCTCCACAACCAAATCAAAGACCAACTCTCAAACTAGACCTTCATCTATTCTAATGGCTCCAAGGACGGCGACAAGACAGCTGCTGCTGCTGCCGTCATCCAAGACATCACCCTCAGTAGCAGCTTTTTCATCAATCTTTTCGGCCGAGGCCAAGGCCATCCTCCTCACCCTCAACTTTATTGAGAACTCCCTGCTCATCCACTTTGCCATCTTCTCCAACTCCAAGGCTGTCCTTACTTCTTTACTCAATCTTAGATGGGATAACCCCACATCCCACCTCTTCCTCCGTAAACTCCTTTTGCACCCCCCCCCCCTCCCCTCACTGCAGGAAAAGTATTCTTTTCTTCTGGGTACCCAGCCATGTTGGCATCCCTGGCAATGACAGTGCTGATGCAGCCGCTAAGCTTGCCCTCAACCTCCCCTTACCCCCTTTCCCAAAACCCTTTCTGTCATAACACCGCTTATCGCTTCCCTTGTTCGTTACCGCTGACAAAACTTCATGTGACTCCCAAATTGATAACAAACTCCACGTCATCTATCCCACCATTCTGATCAAACCCACCATCCACAACCTCTCCCATGTGGACAACGTTCATATTACCCGCCTTAGAGTAGGTCACACTCACCTCACTCACTCCCACCTCCTTATTGGCTCCCCCACCCCTCTGCAACAATTGCCATGGCACTCTCACAGTCCACCATGTTCTCCTTGCTTGCCCCCTGTACAACCTTCCCAGAGCTTCTCTCTCCCCACAACTCAATAGCCGAGCTCTTCCAGAAAAACCCTCCAGATGAAATTATGTCCTTCCTTCATCATGCTTTCCTTTACAACCATATCTAGTTCTCCTCCCCCCCCCCCCCCATCTCCCTCCCTCACTGCAGGAAAAGTATTCTTTTCCTCTGGGTACAATCCCTGGCAATGACAGTGCTGATGCAGCCGCCTTGCCCTCAACCTCCCCTCCCCCTTTCCCAAAACCCTTTCTGTCATCGAACCGCTACTTTGTTCGTTTCTTTTTCTACTTTGTTTTTTTCACCCATGCACTTCCTCTCTCGATCCCAGCTTGGCTTTAGTTTCCGTGTTTCTCTCAATCTCCCCCTGTTTTCTTTTCTTCCTACTTCTAGATTGATCTAATCTCTGTGGCACAATTTGACTCTCACTGTGGTGATGCTGTTAAGCCCTCATCAAACAAACAAATTTAGGGGTGTGTAAGTATTACACAATTTTTTATCAAAAAGGGTAAAAAATTCACAAAAAATCACAACAATTGACATATTTTACAAATAATAAAAACATTATGATTAGGTATGAGTAAAATTAGATTAGATTAGGACTTTATCTCTTGTCTTCATATTATGTTTAAAAAAAAATTTAGATTTATTTTCTAAGCAATATTTGTAAATTTAAAAAAATATACATTTTTCAGGAACTTTAAACAAAAAGTAAAATTTCTGAATGTTTGGACAAAATTTACAGGAAAAAGTGAGTATAGACCCTCAACCCAAAATTCTTAAAACAAATTTGGTGTAGTTATGTTGTTAGCTAATATGTACATAGTCATGGTATAAAAACATTGAATTTCCTTCATATGGTTTTGTTCAAAAAGAGCCTGTAAAGCAATATCTTAAGAACAATACATTGGATTCATGTGATATTGGCACACAGATATCCCAAGGTCTGTAGATTGTTTTTGGTGGCACCTGATACCATTTAAATTAATGAGTAGGCAGGGCTTCCTGTAAAATTCTTGAAATGCTGATATTTACCAACCACAAGTTTTTCTCTTCTCCATAAAAATTGTGAAATTTACTTTAATACCAACATGCATGCAAAGCATTCTTGTGAGTACTAGCAAACTTTTTGTCTTCATTGTTGTTTTGAGCCCATTGTGTAATAAAATTTATTATACAAGTGATTAAACTTATTATTTACTTCTAGTTAGTTATACCTAACCTTACATGCTATTAATATGCAATCTGGTCACATGATCTGATTCCAACGCACTTCTAACCGACTATTAGTCCAGCCCTGACCTCCATATTACCTCTACTAACCCTCACTTCTTTTCAGCGCGTTGTTATCACAACATTGCTGGAACTGGTCAAATTTTCTTTTAGAAATTTAAACTTTTTTTAACAATTTTCTCCCTTGCAGCTTCTACCAGGCAGGTTTTTACACTGTTTGTCCTTATTCGGTTCGCCTTTTTAAGACTTCTGAGGTGAGACAAGGTAGCCATGGGACCGGCGTATCGATGTTGGCGTATGCATATTGGGTCGGCGTTACCACAGGGTGTTCGAGGAGTTGGCTTCTTACAGCTCCAAGGAGCTACATTTGTTACAAGAGAGCCTATATTTTATTTAACGTTACCAGTACATATCCTGTGTTCGTTTTTCTCGCATATCATTAAGACAAAGTTTTAATTTTCAAGCTTGAATTTTGGGGCGTTGGAGAGTCCTTGAGGGGGTCTCTTTGATGTCCTCTTTTCAGGAGATCTTATGTTTTCTTTTTATCTCCACAGACGCCAAGTTACTCAGTGGTTTGTGTTTTCCACACTACCCCTGCGATTTTAAAGAATTTACGTTCAGCGCATTTTCTTGGGTTTTTAAAAATTTTTAGATAGTGTTTTTTTCTGATAAAATTTTTTGATGTGCTAAATAGCTGTGGCTTGCCTCACTATGTTTGACGTATCCCGCAGACCCGTTTCACCCGCGTAAGGGTTGTAAGTACATCCCCCGTAGGGGAGTCTTGGTGTATGTGTATATGTATATATTTATATATATATATTTTTTTGCTTTTCAGATAAACTTCAAGAGGCGACATAAATCAATTAGTCTCAGAGTTTCTACTTACGCCATGGCCACCGTCTTGTTAGATTACTGAGTCGAGGAGGCCTGTGTTTGTAGTTTACTTTGTTAACTTTTTCCTGATTCACCCTCTAAAGGCCCCTGACTCGATAGATTACTGAGTTGGCAGGGCCTTGGGTGCAGTCTATCACACGTAAGTTACCCAAGTCTATAATGATCAGCTAAATGGCGTCTTAGACGTCACTTAAAATAAACCACACCTAGCCAGCCTAGTTGATGTAGTCCCCATGTGCAGGTTTTACATGCAGGATCTGCAATTTTATCTACTGGATCATTTCAAACCATCCAGGAGAGACCTCAGTGTCCTCATCCCCCGTACACAGGCGGTGGTCCCCCACATTTGGTGGTGGTGCGTTCACTCTCACCTGTCACAGGGAACATTATTTCCACCCTTCAGACCTTCAGTGTCAGTGGTGAACAGTGGCTCCCCACAGTGGCTCCCACAGTGGCTCCCCACCCCGTCTTTGACGGGGTGGGGAGAGCATTTAGCGTGGTTCCAAGTCACGGGATTTTGGACAGACACTTGGTGCGGTCAGCACATCAATCTGTTGGAACTAGAGGCAGTATGCCGGGCTCTTGTTCATTTTCTACCAAGTGGTGTTTATGAACAGACAGGGAGGCACGAGATCCAGGAGTCTTTGGATCCTAGCCAAGTCCCTTCTGTCTTGGTGCATGACAAACAAGGTCACACTACAGGCAGTCCACCTGCCAGGCAAGGAGAACACGATCGCAGATCTGTTATCCTGCCTCCAAGGAGCCCCCACAGAATGGGCCTGCCTCCCGTGGGTGGCGGAAATAATCTGTTCGCGTCCGTAAACGACCTCAAGCTACCAATTTTTTGGTGCTCTGACACCCGACCCGAGAGTTTGGAAAGTCGACGCGTTCTTGATCAGGTGGACCCACTTCGTGGGCTACGCCTTCCCACCATTCACACTGGTACGGAGAGTACTGGACAAGTTGATGTATGATCATTGTCACATGTTTCTTCTGGTACCTCCCAACTGACATGGCCAACTGTGGTACCCTCAGCTGCTCAATCTTGTTGCAGGTTTCCCGTACGAGCTTTCGGTCAGGGACGAGTTAGTCTTAATTCGGGCTCCGGCAAAGTGCACCACAATCCAAGAGCACTCCATTTGACTGTGTGGCCTCTATCCGCGAATCCCTTGTATTGCAGGGTTTTTCGGAGGCAGCTACCCAAATGGCAGCCTGAAGCCAAAGTCTTTCACTTTGGGAATGTATGCTTCTAGACTAGGAATGTTCTGAGACTGGTGCCAGGATAGATTGGTTTTTCCGTATACAGCGCCTCTTGGTGGCGTAGCAGAGTTTTTGTTGGTGCAGTTTAACCTGAATAAATCCTTTCCCCTTGGGATTTGCAGGTGGTTCTCGAGACATTAGCATGGGCTCCGTTTGAGCCCTTGTCAGAATGTCCACTCAAGGAACAAAACGGTATTTTTACTCTTCGCGGCCTCTGCTAGATGCAGAGGCGCCCTTCATGCGCTGTTGCTCAAAGAGGTCCATATTCACTTTGAATCGGGGGGCGTTCGACTCGTGCCCGACCCAGCCTTCTTAGACAAGAACAAAACATTAGAGTTTTTACCAGAACTTATTTTCCTTCCGTCACTCGCTACGTTTTCTGACACGGCAGAGGACAAGGTTTAGTGTCCTGTGTGATGTCACTATATTAAATACACAATCTTTTCGGAATGACATCACGCCTTATTCGTGTCCTTACAAAATCCGCATCGCTCTGTCTTCGCGTGATATGATTTCGCGTTGGATTGTTTAGGCAATCACATACATTTAATCCACGTTATTCACAGAATGATCAGTTAAGGCACATCAGGTACAAGGGATAGCTACATCAATTGCGCTTTTGGTGTGATTCCTCTCAACGAGATTCTTCGTGCTGCGGTATGGAAAACACCAGCCACTTTCGTCTCCGTATATCTGAAGGATATACCAGACTATCAAGAGAGAGTTGCAAGGGCCGTTCTTTTAGAAAAGGATCATTCCTTTCTTAAGGTGAATATTCTTGCTTTCACTTATTCCATTCTCTCGTTCAGTTGGAGTTATTACGTT
Organism: Chiridota heheva; assembly: GCA_020152595.1. Taxonomy (NCBI): domain Eukaryota; kingdom Metazoa; phylum Echinodermata; class Holothuroidea; order Apodida; family Chiridotidae; genus Chiridota; species Chiridota heheva. The sequence goes on along the minus strand of JAIGNY010002731.1, from coordinate 1,167,683 downwards.
AAATTTCTTAACTTCTAAGTCATTCACTAACGGATTTCGCCACTGATCTGGCACGTTTAATTCGTTTCCTTTTACTAAGAAAATTTTTGGCCATTGTTCAGGCTCTTTTTATTTTGTTTATTGCTACTAATGAAACTTTGCCATTGTTTTGGCAATTGTTCTTTTGTTGTTTTACTAACGAAATTTTGCCGATCTTTGGCACCTTTCATTTCGTTTATGTTTTACTAAAATGGTTCTGCCATAGTTCTGACAACTTCTGTTTAGTTTAACTTTACAGACAGTTTAATCCCTTCATGCTTTCCTAAACCGCTCTGGTCCTCTGACAAACCTGGTGAGTTTTCGTCACGGCATATTGGGTGTTGTTTACAGTTTGATTCTGTTTACTAACGGATTGTGTTTGCATGTTTTCGCGGATGATTAAGCTTTGTTCTGTAGACGTTTTGCCTCGGTTATTCTCAACAGAGTGCTCTCTGTTCTCTTGTCATATTTAGCAGTGGGTTACTATTTTTTATAGTTCCTATTCAGAGGTCTTTTGTCCTGAAGAGGAGAAGGATTTTTGTCCTTTAAGCAGGATAAGACTAGTGCGAGTTTTAGTACTAACCTTTAGAAAATTGTGCTGCGACCTGAACTCCCTTCCTATCTTCGGTTGCAATCTGATTGCATATCAATAGCATGGAAGGTAAAGTATAACTAGAAGTAAATTTACCCACTAAGTGTAGCGGGGATATTTACGAGAGTTATACTTACCTTCCATGCATCCCGGCCGCCCCCCTCCCCTTCTTTCCTCCTCTCGTTCAAGCCTCGGTGGAATGTTAAGTGAGGGTTACCAGAGGTAATATGGAGGTCAGGGCTGGGATGGTAACTTCATTTTTAAAGTCGGTTAGAAGTGTGTTAGAATCAGGTCATGTGACCAGATTGCATATTAATAGCATGGAAGGTAAGTATAACTCTCCTAAATATCCCCGCTACACTTAGCAGGGTAAACCTATGTTTTGCTTCAAACCATAAAACCTTTTTATCATACTTGAAACTTATATGTCTCTTGATTCTATTAAGCTAGTCAAAAAAATTTATTGGCCTTTGATTTTAATGTAGGTCAGTAATGGTGTGTAGATGTGCAACTCAAGCTTGATTGCTGATCATTTTTACTGCTTTCCATTTCATCTCATTACATTTTTTCTTCTCCTGCATGCTTATCGTACCTCTCAATCCTATTTTTCACCTTCACTAATCAAGCTGTATGTACATGCAGCATATTTTGTCAGACTGCATGTCCATAGTCACCTCTTTACTCACAGCTCAACCCCTACCTTCTCCCTGTAACTGTTATACTCATGTTTTGCGGCTAGAGTAACCAACAGAGCTCTGGGTAAGGATGGAAAACCTAAAAATGCCTGGAAGATAAGCCTCGTCACCCTTGGATGGATACTTATCTAGGAGAAGGAAAACTCTGATTTTAAACAATTTTAATTCAGTGAGATTTGATAATTAATTCATTCAGGTTGTATACTGTAAGGAACCATTCTACAAATATACAATGTACAGTACCTATATTACAGAGAGAGATATTATTAAGTGTAATCAGCTTTTAATAATTTGTTTTGCAGTGTGAAGTGGGTTGGTCTGTTTGTAATTCTCTTTGCCGGTGCTTTCACTGCCTGGGATCTTTGGATGCTGCTGGGCAATGTAGATTTATCAAAGGTAACTTTGCACCTACATCACATGCTTTGTAGTGTATTCCGTTCACCTGTATCGATTGCCCCATTTAGATATTTTCCTTCAATATAATGCATTTAACTTTTTAGCACTATTGAAATGGCAATATTCATGCATATTTGCAATTAATAATCTATGTGCCAAACATATTATTATTTTATTTTATTCAATATTTTTTTTTTACTTATATCATCAGGCAAGTTGCTATGATAGTTGAATGAAAGGGACATTTCTCTTTTTCCATATATTGGGGTAATAGAAATACTAACTTAGTATTGTTGCTTTGAAAACTTATAATGTACTTCATAAGCATTTCTTAGTGTTCTTATAGTACTCATTTCTGGAACATTTCAAGCTTGTAATTATTATCCAGGATAATAAATATCCAGGATAATAAATATCCAGGATAATAAATATCCAGGATAATAAATATCCAGGATAATAAGTATCCAGGATAATAAATATCAGGATAATAAATATCCAGGATAATAAATATCCAGGATAATAAATATCTAGGATAATGATAAAATAATAAATAATAAATCCACTTATGTATTGCTAAAATCACATAGTACTTTCCAAAGCCAAAACAAAAAAGCAGTATGAAAAAAGTTTGTATTTTTTTAACTGATATTTAAATAGAAATAAGATTTGATACTAAATAAATAAATACAGTCATTTTTGGTTTAATAGTGAGTGAAAGCTTCAATCCAGACTGACATCAGATCCAATGCATGTGACACAAGTTTCAATTTATACTTTGGACCAGAATCAGAACAGGTAGTGCAGACCTTCTCTCTGATTGTATTGTTACTAGCATGTTTCTTAAGCATGTTGGTGTAGAGATCAGTGATTAATTAGTTCAGGGGAACTTAAGAGTAGAAACTATCAAGTCTAAAACAATTTCTTAAGCCATAATGGTGTTTATTTTGTTCAAAATAAAAAAAATAAGAAATTACAAAATGTTTGATTGTATTCAGATATGACCTGAAGAATGTTTTTGATGTTAAGAAAGTAATTTGCCAATGAAAATACTCCAGGAATAACATCACAGAAAATTGTTTTGATACTGTTCTGAAAAGTATTTTTGCAGCATGTAAGGAAGATACATAAAACTGATGTCTCCAAGGTTTTCCTAAAGGGAAATTTAAAAACTGTGCAGGAATGTAACACAATATTTTAGCTTTCATTTCCAAGTAATTCATCATTTAAGCCAAATATTTGCAGCTAAAATTTATGTCGTAATTGTTGTCAAAATTTATATTGTTTTGGCATATTTCCTAAAATCTTCAACTTTTGGTTAGTCCTTCAAATATCCTCTTCCCACAGGACTGTTTCTTGTAGTCAAATTTCAATTTAAATGTAAATAAAAAAGTGTATGAAGAGTCTACTTCATTATTGCTTTGTTTATCATTTTGATTGGTATTGTTATTTGAACTTAAACATTTCTTTTTAGTATTTGCATTGTCATGACCAGTGCATTAAATCCCTGTAATGCACTATGGCTCATTCTATTTGTATAACAGGTATATTTGTTGATAAAGCAAAACAAATTGTAATCATATTTCTTTTGTTATTTCAGTTGGTTTTTTTTTTTTTAATTTTAAGCAATTAAATATAGAAATTGTATAAAAAGATGAAAAGGCAAATGTTTAGGCATCAGGTTTATTTTCAATTTATTGCACTGTTCAAATGAGTTTGCCCTTGTGAATGCCCATCTTTGAGTCAGCCTTTCCACTTGGAACAAAGTCTTTTGCCCAGTGCATAAATTGTGTATATTAACATTAATTTTTAAATATTAATTTTCATGTATGTATGATTCAAACAGGAGGTGTGAAGATAACAAAAAGTGTCTCACTGTGCATGTGCATTTTTTCTTTTATAGTATGTCACTTATAAAATGTTGTCTCTCAGATATCAAACACAAGTTTTCTTTCTTTTGTTTTCTTTAGGTTACAATTGTGAAACATTTTCTTGCCAGAGTCTTATGCCTTATTGTGCTTCCAGTTTTAATTTACATAACATTCTTTGCTGTACATTTTAAACTTTTAAATAAAAGGTAAGATTATCATGTCACCTTTTTGTGGTTTGTGTATCGACTAAATCTTTATGGTTATTGGTTGTAGGATTTCCTATGGAGTGTTATAGATATTGAACCCTGTGGCAAGCTTCAAGGAGACATAAACCATTTTATATCATAATAATAAAATATATGATATTTTTATGGCGATTTTCTAGTTTAAAAACTATTCAAATGCGCTCTACAACTATCATAGAATTAAAAATAACAAATCTGCCAACCAAGTTTCATACTTTCAGAAGCAACCTTACACATTTGTGATTATTAAAAAAAAAAAAAACAATGCTACTACTATAGGAGATGCCATTTTGATTTTAAAGCATGCAGAAAATGATGTCATCAACCCAGCAAGATGTTGGAATGCTTTGTATTTCTTTATAATCTATTTCAAGTTTTCTATCCTATGAAAATTGTTTTCCTTTGGTAAGGGTCAAAGACATTTTTGTGTACACATGAAATTATCAAAACATGCTGTTAAAACTTTGTGTCACATCATTTTGGAATAAAAACATTCATAAATTTATAAAGAAGAACATAATAAGTCTAATGTCCCTGTAGGGGAATAATGTCATTATGCACAAGATTTCAATACAGAACTGAACAAAATGGCAGCCTCCATTCCATTGCAGTGTCAACTTTAAACATAATAGTTTGAGATAGAAATAAGATTTGACTTGCTATTTTTGTTTTTGGTAGTTGGTTTAGATTTTAATCCTCAATCATATAAATTAAGAATTGTATCCAACTTTGTCTCCTTAAATTAGTGATCAAGCATATTCATATTATATGACAAAGAAAAATGAAAGCAACAAAATGGTCCAATGTGCAAAGACAAAGCTATCAAAATGCTTCTTCCATTTAGGAGATATTCAGATTTAAAGCTGTATCAGATTTGTATAGAAATGACTTAATCAGATAAGTAGTGACATCACAGCCTCACTTTAAAGGTCTTAACATGCAGGTAAATACATTTCAATTTGTGTTTCGATTGGTCGAAACAGAATGGTACAATGTGCACTTACAATTGATATGCCAATCAGAATTGTTTTGGAATCAAATCTACGCCGCCATATTTTAAGCATGACAGATGCCCTTTAACATAATTTTTCTGAGATATTTTGACTTGGATGTGTCATTGGATATGTCAGGAGTATTATTACAGATTCCAGTTCTGTAACTATGATTTACCCATGCAAAGAAAATTTGGAACAAATATTTCTAATTAATAAAAACAAAATTACTTTACTTAAAAAAATACATTAACAATTGTTGAGGATGTGATGCCACTCTTGTAGTGTACACTTTCTCTTTAATTTTGTACAAACTTGTAATATTTTCAATACTTTACTTTCTAAACTGAACAAGATATCAAAGTGATTCTGTGTGTGTACTTGTATATATATACTATATATACATAGATACATGTATATGTATATATATACATATATATACATACATATATATATATATATATATATATATACATATATATATATATATATATATATATATATATATATATATATATATATATATATATATATATATATATATATATATATATATAAATATATATATATATATATATATATATATATATATATATATATATATATATTTTATATATATATATATATATATATATATATATATATATATATTTATATATATATATATATATATATATATATATATATATATATATATATATATATATATATATATATATGTATATATATATATATATATATATATGTATGTATATATATGTATATATATACATATACATGTATCTATGTATATATAGTATATATATACAAGTACACACACAGAATCACTTTGATATCTTTTCAGTTTAAAAAAAAATATATATATATATATATATATATATATATATAAGTATATATATATATATATATATATATATATATATATATATATGTATATATATATATATTTATATATATATATATATATATATATATATATATATTTATATATATATATATATATATATATAAATATATATATATATATATATATGTATATATATATATAAATATATATATATATATATATATATATATATATATATATATATATATATATATATATATATATATATATATATATATATATATATATATATATATATATATATATATATATATATATATATATATATATATATATATACATATATATATATGTACATATACATATATATATATATATACCGATATGTACCACCGATATATACCACCGATATGTGCCACCGACATATACCACCGATATGTACCACCGATATATACCAATATGTACCACTGATATATACCGATACATACCGATTCCAGAATTAGGGGGCAAGATGTATATTTTAATTTTTTGCACAATTACACTCCTCCAAATTCAAAATATCTCCACTTTGTACAATAGAGACTTGTTGGTTGGTAATGTTTTCCACATATAATGTTGACCTTAGATAGAGTCATTTCCAAAATTGCTGGTATAATAGTTGTAACCATTTTGACTCTTACATATATAATCCAAAGAAACCTGATTAAGGTGTTAAATTTAATGTTCTTTTTTTGGTATATTGAAATGTTAGGTCTCACCTAGACCATCTTCGGCTTGGTATTACAACACAGATGGTTCCCCCCAACCCCTCTGTAACAATTGCCACTGCATCCTTACAATCCAACACGTTCTCCTTGCTTGCCCCCTGTACAACCTTCCCAGAGCTTCTCTCGCTCCCCACAACTCAATTGCTGAGTTCTTCCAAAAAAATCCTCCAGATAAAATAGTCTCCTTCCTTCAGCATGCATCCCTCTACAACCATATTTAATCCTCCTCTTCCACCCCCTCTCTACTCTGTTTTTAGTTTTACCCATGCACCTCCTCTCTCGATCACAGCTTTCTGGCTTTTGTTCTTGAATTTCTCTCATTCTTCCCCTGGTCTCTTTCCTTACTACCTCTAAAATGATCTGACCTCTCAGGCACAATTTGACCTTCGTTGTCGTGGTGCCGTTAAGACCTCATCAAACAAACAAACAAACAAACAAACAAACAAACAAACAACACAGATAATAACAACTTAATACAAAGCTCATACAATACATATATAGTGGCTATGGTTGGGTTGTTCCTTTGATGAGTCTGCCAGTGGACCATTTTTTTTCTTCTATTTAACTTGGGTCTGAATTATGTAATACAAACCTCTTTAGATAGGATGCATGGGGTCACCATAACACAATATTTGGGAAAATCCTAGTATAGCTATAAATTTCTTTATAGATTTGAATAAAGTAGGTTTACTATGCGTTTCTTAGATTAGTATTTTTCATTATATTTGTGGGGTAAAATTTCATTTTGAACACAAACACTTTAACAAGAGTTGTCAGTTATTTTAATAACAGAATGAAATTGTATTACTAAAAACATATTTTGTCAAAGTTGTACCGCTATGCTAGGATTTTACCTCATATTTTGTACTTGGATTGCACTTCCCCTAACAGCGCATCTTGAAAAGTAATTGTTGATTGAACCCAAAAGTGATTAATAGCTTTCATTTCTTGCAGTGGTTCTGGAGATGGGTTCTACAGTTCTGCTTTCCAATCAAAACTTCTCGGCAATAGTTTATATAATGCTTCCATGCCTGAAAGTAAGTGAATTGTAAAGATTATTGATTTATTTTATAATGGAAAGAGGTGCTGTGGATCATTGGTTAAGAAGTCAAGCTCGTATTCGAGAGGTACCGAGTTTGAATCCCGTCATTAGCGCTGCATTGTGTCCTTCAGCAAGACACTTTACTCTACTTGCTTTAGTCCACTCAGCTGTAAAATGAGTACCAGCACTGCTGGAGGTTAATCTGTGATGGACTGGCTCCCGTCCAGGGGGAGTAATGTACTCTCATTAGCTTGCGCCATGGAAACCGGGGATAAGCACTGGCTCAATGAGCCTAATGGCTCAAATGGATTTAGCTTTTTTAGTGGAAATAGAAATTCATGCAAACATTCAGCCACCATTAGTTAGGTAGGTGGTAAAATCTGAGATTTTTCATACTCATGCAATTGTTATTTCTGGTTCATTTCATCCATTGTCATATCCTCCTAGAAAGTCTTAAAAAGTTATTAGTGTATGCAGAAAGTATGAATTGGCTTCATTATTGTTAGGTCCTTATAATAGAAAGCATGTTGATTCTTGCTATACCCTCATCAAAAAATAGAATTGGTGAATGGGGATTTAGCAACAAAGATAATTGACTGTCATGTGCTGTGCCTGTAATTACTGTCAGAAGCCAATCAAAAGTTGCCAAAATTGTCATCATTTTACTTTTCCAGAATTGATAACAATTTCATGTATTCCAAATCACAGAGCCTCTATCATAAATTAAATAGAGAAAAATATTCAATTCTACTTATAGAGGATATTTTTGATAATTGAAATGAATCTCAGTACTAAATCTGCATCTGAAATGTTTTCAGCTGTTGCGTATGGATCTATAATCACCTTGAAAAATCACCGCTCAGCTGGAGGTCTTCTTCATTCTCATTGGCATTTGTATCCAGATGGTGTAGGAGCAAAACAACAGCAGGTATAATTTTATTACGTTCATACAAAAATGTTGGTAGTTCAATCATTTTTTTGTGCCTGTTGTGCCATGTGTGTTGAATCTAACTTTGTTACAGATCATCTTACTAAAATAGTGGCATCTTCATCCAGATAGGAGAGGGGCAGAAATTTGCTCCATGCAATTAAGGGCCATTCTCTGGCTTTTCGAACTGTGAAGTGGGCAGGATTTCAGAGGTTGGGGGGCCAGATTTCCCATTGCTTGAATGACTTCACATTACCGAAACCTTCACCTTCTGGTTGCATGCTTTTAAGTTCCCTGTTGGGAGGTAAAATTGGGAATAAGCATAAAGTTTAAAAAAAATTGCTAAAATTAAGAGGTATACAATTTGGCAACATCTTAGGTGAAAATTCTCTCCAAATTGAAGGGCATTTCCCAAGAATTGAAGAATATTTCACAAAATAAAGGATATTCTCTAAAATAAAGGAATTTCCTGAAAATGAAAGAGATTTCCCGAAAATGGAAGATTTCCCCGTTGAGCGATAGCAGCAACGTTTGATGGAACGCAATCGTAAAATGTAATTATTCCTCCTGAAATGGGGAATTTGGGGGGGTTCTTCCCCACTCCCACGCCACAAGTTTTAGAACACACCAGGTTTCACTGGCCAGAGTTATTGGCGTATCCAACTTGAGTATCCAGAGGGGGCAAACCACAAATTTAGTTTAGGAAAAAAATTGCTAAAATAGGGTATGTACGATGGCTCTCAGCCCCCACCAACATTTCCATATTTCGAGTTTAGCCAAATGTCATTAAGGTGAGAAAAGGTTAAAACAAAATTTCAATTATTCTTAAATTTGCCTCATCAGCTGATAAGTGCAGAAATTTGGAGGGAAATTAGAAAAAAGGGTCCTTATAATTGAACTTTTTAAGCCAGTGAGGTTTGTTGTCCAAATTTAGAGAAATTTGTTCCAAAATAAAGATTTTTAATCTGAAATTTAAAATTTTTTCAACATTATTTTAACTTCATTTCGTATGCAGCTAGCTACAACTATACCAAACCTTCAGATCATGCATGAAGACATGGTATTGGGGGGCTTACTGTTAAATGATCAGGTGAATTAGTGCTTCCGCAAATCCATAAATGAGTTCCTGTAATGGAGTCCTAAATTTCCCGAATTTTACTCTCTCCTTTCGCATCAGCCGTGCCAAGGCCAGACGCACTATCAAGGATAGTAAAACCAACACTTGGAACAACTTTATCTCTTCTCTCACCACCAACACCCCCACTAAGAAGATTTGGAGAATGGTTAACAGCTTCCACGGCAGAGTAGGCAAATCTTCCATCTCCCATCTCTCTTGGAATGGAGACCTTCTCACATAAAAAAAGACATCGTTGACCACCTCGCCGCCTCTTTCAGCAACATCTCGGCCTCGACCAACTACTCCAATGCTTTCAAAATCAAAAAAGCTTGCGATGAAGCCCGGAGAATCACTTTTCCCTCTGACAACTCCGAAAGCTACAACACCCCTCTCACCCTTTCTGAATTAAACCAAGCCATCAGCGACGCTGGCTGCACCTCAAGGGCCCAGATAACATCCCCTATCAGTTTCTGAAACACCTCCCCATCAAAGCCACCACTACCCTACTCACCATCTTCAACCACATTTGGTCCTCACACTCCTTTCCCCTATCTGGAGGACAGCTATTGTCATCCCGTCCTTAAACCGGGAAGGATAGCACCGACCCCACCAGCTACCGACCCATCGCCCTTACTTGCTGTCTCTGTAAAATTATGGAAAAGATCATTAATCAGAGACTAAACTGGTTCCTCGAGACCAACAGAATCCTCTCTCCTCACCAAAGCGGCTTCCAGCGTCGCAATACCTAGACCAGTTAATTACGCTCGACACCGCTATCCGGGAATCCTTTGCAAAAAGGAACACCTCATTGCCATATTTTTTGACCTCGAGAAAGCTTTCGACACTACTTGGAAATCGGCATTACCGGAAACTTCACACCATTGGCCTCAGAGGCCACCTCCCCATCTTTATTCAAAACTTCCTCTCACCCAGGCAGTTCCAAGTTCGTATTGGCCACACCCTTTCCAAGCCGTACCCCAAGAAGAGGCGTCCCCCAAGGCAGCATCCTCTCCCCACTCTCTTCAACCTGAGCATTAATGACATCGGGAATGACCTTGGCCCCAGCATCAAACGTACCCTCGTGGATGACTTCACCATCTTCTACTCCCCCTAGCTTTCCTATTGTTGAAAATAGGCTTCAAACCAGCCTCAATCAGCTGCAAGTCTGGAGCAACAATAACGGTTTTAGATTCTCCAAAGACAAGACAGTCTGCATGCACTTTTGTCATTTCAACAACCTCCACCCCAACCCGAACTTTGTGCTCAATGGGAATCGCATCCCTAAAGTTGAAAACACAAAGTTCCTTGGTCTAACTCTAGACCCCAAGCTCACCTACAAGCCACACATCACCAACCTGAAACTAAAATGCAATAGCTCCCTCAACATCCTCCGACTGCTCTCCAACACTACTTGGGGAGCGAACCATGCTCTCTCCTCAAAATTTTCAGGCTCACCATTAGTGCCAAGCTTGACTATGGCAATATTGTTTACTGTGTCACTCACAACTCATACCTCAACCACATTAACACCATCCAAAATGAAGCCCTCAGGCTTTGTCTAAGAACCTACAGGACCTCCCCAATCACTAGCCTTCATGTTGAAGCCAACGAACCCCCTTTCTACTTAGATGTAAAAGCTTAGCCTCTCCTATGCTTTTAGAGTCCTCACCAACACCCAGAACCCTGTTTACAACCTCATTAGGTACCCCAATTTCTCCTCCCTCTTTGATAGGACTAAAACCCTATCGCCCCCTTCAGCTTACGCATTAAATCAGACCTCTTTCAACTTGGCATCAACCCCGCCACTCTTGGCACCTATTCCTGGCCCACTTTTCCGCCTTGGGCCACCCCCTTCCTTCTGTCCACCTAGACCTCTCCACTTATAACAAAACTCAAACTCACCCTAATCTCTTCATCAATCTCACAACCAAATCAAAGACCAACTCTCAAATTACACCTCCATCTATACTGATGGCTCCAAGGAAGGCAACAAGACAGCTGCTGCTGCCATCATCCAAGACATCACCCTCAGTAGCAGACTTCCTGACCACTCATCCATCTTTTCAGCCGAGGCTAAGGCCATTCTCCTCGCCCTCAACTTTATTGAGTACTCTCCTCTTAGTCACTTTGCCATTTTCTCTGACTCAAAGGCTGTTCTTACTTCATTACTCAATCTTAAATGGGATAACCTCACCTGCCACCTCCTCCTCCGGAAACTCTTTTCTCCCACCCTCTGCAGGAAAAGTGTTCTTTTCTTCTGGATACCCAGCCATGTTGGCATCCCTGGCAATGACAGGGCTGATACAGCCGCTAAGCTTGCCCTTAACCTCCTCCCTTCCCCTTTTCCCAAAACCCTCTCTGACATCAAACCGCTTATCGCTTCTCTTGTTCGTGACCGCTGGCAAACCTTATGGAACTTCCAAATTGATAACAAACTCCATGTTATCCAGCCCACAATCGATCAAATCCACCATCAACAACCTTTCTCGTATCGACAACGTTCATATTACCCGTCTTAGAATGGTCACACCCACCTCACTCCTCCCACCTCCTTATTGGTTCCCCCAACCCCTCTGTAACAATTGCCACTGCATCCTTACAATCCAACACGTTCTCCTTGCTTGCCCCTGTACAACCTTCCCAGAGCTTCTCTCGCTCCCACAACTCAATTGCTGAGTTCTTCCAAAAAAATCCTCCAGATAAAATAGTCTCCTTCCTTCAGCATGCATCCCTCTACAACCATATTTAATCCTCCTCTTCCACCCCCTCTCTACTCTGTTTTTAGTTTTACCCATGCACCTCCTCTCTCGATCACAGCTTTCTGGCTTTTGTTCTTGAATTTCTCTCATTCTTCCCCTGGTCTCTTTCCTTACTACCTCTAAAATGATCTGACCTCTCAGGCACAATTTGACCTTCGTTGTCGTGGTGCCGTTAAGACCTCATCAAACAAACAAACAAACATTTACTCTCTCCCAAAATTAAAAAATAGCCAATTGAGTTGAATCATAAACAATCTGAAACCAGAAACCACTCTTTGAATTTAGTTCCATTGCTGCACCTCCCTAGCAAAATTCCTCTCATTGCAAAACTGCAGGTAGTTATTACCAGACCCATAACTAGGATGAAATTTAGGGAATCCAAGCTCATTTCTAAATTCAAACAAGAAAGCAATCCATGGAGTTGCTGATCTCATCACCTTAAGCATACAGCATAGTGGTGGAAATAGCTAATAATAATAACTATGGGGGTAAATGGCTAAAAGGGGTCACCAGCTCTGTGACCTTTGAAATTTTGGCCCCAGAGTTTACAGGACACAAGTTCATGTACCATGTGATACAAACATAGGATAGGTATACAGTACTAGCGAGAAGGAATGTGTCATGCGATTCCCGCATCATACTATTCATGCCATCCATCGTGTATAAACGCGATCAGATTAACTTTTAAGAATGCAGGGAAATCGCGATCAATAACCAGCTTAATTTGTCCACTTTAGGTACAGTTAATCAGTAGTTACGAACCAGAAAAATCTGTTTAATATTTCGCGGGAACAATGAGAACAATTCTTTTGTAATTGCGTTTAATGCCCGAGCTTTGCTTCCCTGTGGCTTCATGCACACAAAAGATTAACAAGGATGTTTAAAATGGATTAAAGACTTACGTCAGTTCTGAAATCTCAACAGGTTTAAGAGACCAGCGTCATAGACCCTTAGCCCGTATTATGTGTGTGCAAATTTCAAGTTTATTTCTTTTAAGCAATCAATATCTTCTTCCACAGCTTCATGAGTCCGTGATAAACAAAGAAAAAGAGAGAAAAATATTGCCTCAAGTGTTCTTTTTTCATTTGAAAAATAAAGAAGAAGAAAAAACATTCACTACGCTTTTTTCTTACACCATTACCAGCCTATCCAGCATTTACACATAGGCATTTACAATCAAGCATTCGCTGAAAGTAAATAAATAAGAAATCCCCAAAGAATTAATCATTAATTCAGTTTATACCCTCTCAATACCATCCAAATCCTGATATATTTGACTTTTTCTAATGAATGTGTATTCCATATTAATATTACTTTGTAGTCGGGCTTAAAAAATAACAAGAATTATTAGCGTACAGACTTGCCATTTCCCTGCTCTGTTGCAGCGTAACTATACACGCAACTTAAAACTAAATAAAACCCATGTCCCTAGCTATCCAAAACATGTTAAAACACTGTTGTATGTATTAATCGTTTGACATGTTGGGCGTAGTGAAATTTTTCATCTCCCCTGGGCCTGTAAACGCGCATGTTCAGACTCCTTGTCACCACCCATTTTCGTTTTAAGATCACATTTACCCTTGTTGAGACAAAATTTTCTTGTACGTACATAAACATGCAAAGACCTTGGGCAACTTATCACAATGTATTGTTGGGCATTGAAAATAAATCCTTCGGTGTTCCAAAAATATCCCTGTATACTTTTCCCTTTCCTTACAATTCCTTACCCCATAAAAAGTCCAAACTAACACCGCCAACCCCCTAAAAAAATCAAAGACGCCAAGAGTGAAGGAGGTGAGGGGGGGAAGGAGCGTTTCCTAATATTTTTCATCAGTATTACTTTCCCCTCAATCAACAGGTTGCCCCCTCAATGATAAGACTATCAAATTTCGCCAAAAGAGGGTGTAACTTTTTTTGGTAGAGAGTGGGTCAAGTTGTGAGTACGAACTTGCTGATCGATTTGCTGAAGAAAGACGATCAACCCATCAAATATGCAATCACATTTATTTTCACCAGGGTTTGTATGTGTTTGTGGGTGGGTGAGCGGTCACCCCTGCTGGCATTTTATTGCTGACTTGACATTTGGGAATATTTTGAGAATTTAATGTTTCATCAGTTGGCATCTCAAATTTACCCATCACCCGCCCATAATCTCAAGAATCGACCCAGATCTGTTGAGGTGCACATTATATTTCATACAAAAAGGTGTATAACTTTTGTTACAAGCATATTTCTTCATTTAGACATCACTATTAATTTATTTTAATTTCCCACCATGTGGTATGGTCAAATTCACTATCACCCTGTTGTAACTTCAGCAATTAGCCTGGATGTCACCTCCTCTTCCCCTTCCCCCCCCCCCCTTCACCATCAAAATAACACGCTTTTCTAATAGACGATCAAATAAATGTCAAATAAACGATCACATTTATTTTCACAAGGGTTTGTGGGGAGGGGGTGAGGTCACCCCAGTATTTTATTGTTAAATTTAATTTTTCTATCTGATGGTATCATCAAATTGCCTGTCACCTGCCCATAACTTCAACAATTGATCCAGAATGGTTACCATTACCCATTGAGTTGCACATTAAATTTTATACACAAAGGCTTATAACTTTTGTTACAAGCATATTTCTTTACTCAGATGTCACTAATAATTCATTTTAATTTCCCACCATGTGGTATGGTCAAATTCACCACCACCCTCTTGTAACCTCTACAATCAGCCCAGACCAGTTGTCATCCCATTCCCAGGGACTTGCAATTCAATACTAAAAATGTGGAACCTCCAGATCCAGCAGGTTACTCCCACCAATTGTGAGCATGAAGCTTTTCCGTAGTGGAACTACTACACTGAAAACACGGGGCTGTGCGTACCATTTTAAAGTTACGATTTAAACTGTACTTTTTCTGTCAAAAATAAATTCTATGAAATAATGAAATTGATAACTTTATCAGAACACTGAGATTTAATATTTGGTTATTATATTATTATCTACTGACAATTAAAACAACCATGGATACGATTGCATTTATTTTTCAGTTACTTGCAACTCGGTTAATTTATAGGTCAGCTTGCATGAGCGATAGCCGATACTACGTTTCTTTCTGTCTTTGCAGTTAAAACATCATCTGCACGCCATATATTTCAATGGGGATCCCTGGTGTGAATTTTATGTAGACCAGTAGCATATATTATAGCTATTTGACATTTTGATATATTATTTGCAATATGCTTTTGACTAAATTTGACTCGATCGATTTCTTATGTACCTCCTCTTCATTTTTAAAAATTTCAATTACTCTTCTGCAGCAGTCATATTTTGATTGCTGTTTACGATGGTTTTTGCATTAATATTTGTTTTGAAGTCATTTGTAAATAACATTGAAGTGCATGTAGGTCTACATTATTAAATTGGGAGTGAGTGGATACAGAGATGGTGTGATGAGATGAAGAGGGGGAGTGTCGCATGTTTAAATTGTTTCCATTAAAAATAATTATTTACGCTTCAGAAACGTGTTAGTATGGATCCACAAACAATAATTCAACTAAACATGTTTGTTAGAGGAAAATAATGACATTTCATGGGGGATAAAACCAGTTACATGCAAACAAATGGAAGTGCAAAATTAGCTGTCATTTTAGAATGACAACTCATTGGGAAAATCCAGTAATTCATAAAATGCAAATAAGAGTGAGGGTTAAGCCTTAATAGCCAAAATTGGTCAGAGTTTTATTGTATTTGCATCACACATCCTGCCTTACAGCTATTATATGCTACCATGCAATAAATTGGCAACAAGAATATGTATTCTTAAATAGCATGCATATTGAAAACAAAACAAAAAACGTTATGAATTCGACCAAACTACTATACTCATCTTGAAACGTACCTGCAGAAAACAAAAGATTTTGGGGATATTAATTGAGGGTTAATAGGATGTTATACTAATGACCACTCTCAAAAAAATTGCCATTTGTGAACACAAGTCTCAACAAGTAGCACTACACTATTGACTATTGTGTAGTACTTCAGGCCTACATTGTTGTCAGTTGAACTGGTTGGAAGGATTAGGTAACCACAACATCCCTGTCTAGTTCTGTGGTTAACACTCTTTTGACCAGCAAACTAGCTTTACAGAGTTTGATTGATAAAAGGGATTATGTAGGATATAAGGATATGCCATGTGGGTCATAGAGAGGGATGCCGTGTGACACAGCGAGGGACGCCATGTGTAACAAAGGGTGGAATATCATGTGAGACATAGATATGGATGCCATATGGAGCATCTAGGAGAACAGGATGCCATGTTAGAGATAGAAAGGAGCAAAATTTGGGACATAGGGAGGGATTACATGTGGGACATAGGGAGGGACGCAATAGTGACGTAAGGAGAGATGACATAATGGTGGGATGCCACATGTATATAACAATATTAGATTAAACTAGAACGATAAATACCATGACGGCTTGCATACTGAATCAAATTGACACACATATCACAAGTCCAGTTATAAAAACATCCCGCTATTCACCCCACCCATGTCCGAAATCCCACCCTATATCTCACATATCATCCCACCCCTGCTCCACATGGCATCCATCTCTATGTCCCACATGGCATCGCTACCCATGTGCCACATGTCATTCCTCCTTATGCCCCACATAAAATTCTTCCCATTGTCCCACATGACATCCCTCACCATGTCTTA
Source organism: Chiridota heheva (assembly GCA_020152595.1). NCBI lineage: Eukaryota > Metazoa > Echinodermata > Holothuroidea > Apodida > Chiridotidae > Chiridota > Chiridota heheva. The sequence continues at coordinate 1,150,703 of JAIGNY010002731.1, read as the reverse complement.
CCCTCCTATGTTCCACATGACATCCATCTCTATGTCCCACATGGTGTCTCAGCCTAAACATGTACCAAATGACATCCCACTTAGATATCCCATATGCCATCACACCCTATGTACCACACGGTATCCTTCCCTGTGCCCCACATGGTATCCATCCCTAGATCCCACATGACATCCATCTCTGCCTTAAATAACATCCTTACCCATGTGCCACATGTCATCCCCCTTATGCCCTACATGGAATCCGTCCCTCTGTCCCATATGGCATCCCTCTCCATGTCCTACCCTCTGATGTTCCACATGGCATCCATCTCTATGTCCCACATGGCATCTCATGCTAAAGATGTACCAAATGGCATCCCCTGCACTCATATGTCCAATATGCCATCCCACCCTATGTACCACATGGCATCCTTCCCTGTGCCCACATGGCATCCATCAATGACATCCATCTCTATGTCCCACATGGCATCTCTACCCATGTGCCACATGTCATTCCTCCATATACCCACATGGAATCCCTCCCTCTGTCCCGCATGGCATCCCTCTCCATGTCCTGCATTCATATGTTCCACATGACATCCATCCCTATGTCCCGCACCGCATCTATCTCTAGGTCCCACATGGCATGTCACAAAGCCATCCTGTGGTAGAATTAACACAGAGAAACCTTTGGTTTACATATGATCGGACCGTACCGTGCTGATTGTATTATCACTTGACCTGACACCATGATCAGTTCCAGGCATGCACGTTTGTTACCATGAACTGGCTTATTGACTTAACATTACCACCCAATCCTGTCAAGTGCATTCCCAGGTACTGTAAATGACACATTCCTTCCCGCTAGCACTATAGGTCTTGCACTTTTGGAATTTAAAGTGGCACAATAATTGTACAAATTAGTACATAATTACCCCCCAAATCACATAATTGACCTCTGACCCATGACCCTAATCACTGAAACAATTTGTGAAATTTTTCACATTTATCATACCCTACTGTTTCACACCATTCATGCTCATGTCACACTGACCATTTCATAACTATAGGGAAAATGGTGAAAAGTGGTCAATAGCTCTTTGATCTTTGACGCCAGAGTGTACGGGACACAAATTTATGTGCCAAGGTATCATGGTATAACATAGGGTTGGTATAGGTCTTGTACTCTTTGAGTTTAAAGTAGTGCAAAATTTTGCATAAAGAGTACTTATTTGACCTTTGACCTTTTGACCTCCCAATTAGTTTAATTTTTGTTAAAATGTTAAACCCTACCCACATATGCAATTTGTAACGATACCAAGTAATTCCTTCAAAAGATACAACCACCACCAAAAACTTGTTTCCTTTGACCTTTATACACAAAAACCATTTTTGGTTCATGTGTGTATTACAATTTTTGAGTTATAAGCAACACAAAATTAATTGTTGCATACGCAACACACTCACACCCAAACCCACTGACAGATGCAAAAATCACAACATTTTGTCCAGTTCCAAAAACTTCCCCTTGCACCACTGCCAGGTCACCTAGGGATCCACTGGGGCCATTCTCTAACTGGTCACACACGTATCTAACCAGAAAACAGCCCTTATGGGAATAATAAAAGATTGCGAAACATCTCATCTGAGTTGCTTGTTATTGGTCATTTGTAGAGCTAATTTTTGGGCTTGAATATTTAAGCCAATCTGCAATGTGATGTCACATGTGATGTCACTGGAGTAGGTTCTCGTTATGTTAACCCATTGTCTTGAATGATCACTCATCATTTCTTGAAAAGTTACTTATTTTATTACTAAAATATTTTTATTGTTGTAGGTTGTAATGAGCATTTGTAATGTTCCCATCATTTGCATTCTCCTTTTCAAGACCTTGTAGTTTAAACTATTGATATTCTTTGATCTATTGTACATGAAGCAATATTTTTCCTTAGGAAAAATGGTCCGTCAACCATTCACAGCTAATGCATAAATCGCCTCAGGCATATGATACACAGCTATTTTTATTATCAATTTGAAAATCTAACACAGATGAGTGATTTTAATCACAAAAGTGCCCTGTGTATTCAGCACTGAATTTCTGTAATCTTATACACACAAATACTTGGCTGTGATGTGCATGGGAATGGCAGACAAACAATCATTTGGAGTGGAAACACAATACACTGAAGAGGAAGTAGGGTTGGTAATTGTCATACCTGAGTTTTCAGGATAAATTCAGGTGTCGGGTGCGGGTAGGCTTAAAGAGAAACTTTTCGGCATGTATGTCAAAGTTTTATGTTTTATATGTACTATACAGGGCCCATCATGTGTTGAATGCCCCCCCGCCCCCTTCCCCTGTGTCAAAAGAAATTTCTGTAAGATTAATTCACCTACATCACCAACGAAAGAAGAGTAGTTTTTTGGGTATGTAATCAATTTGTCTATTTATGATAAATAAAAGTAAAATGATGGTTGTGGAGATTCACTGTGGCAAAACATTTGTTTTTCAGGTTACGGCATACACCCACAAAGATGAAAATAACAAGTGGGTGATTAAAAGATACAACATTGATTTAGACCCCGATGAAAGCTATAACCTACCAGTGCAATATGTGAGGAATGGTGATCTAATTCGGCTAGAGCATATTCCGTGAGTAAAAACAATTATTGGTTGTAGAAACAGTTTGAAAAACATAATAAAGAAATTGATATGATTTCAAGAGAAATATGCTAATTATCATCGGGCGTTCATATATATTTACTTTTTTAAGTAATATTTTCATTCAAACTTTTTAAAACATGAGCATACTATGATGTGTAAGTGAAGTCCAGTAATCCTCCTTGAAGGAATATTCTTGTGAATTTTCATTTTCATTGTTATGATAGAGCATTGCTAAAGAAACAAATTGAAGAGAAAACCGTGTAGATACCTTATTCCGTTTAGGATTTGTTACAGTTTCAAGTTTTTACCAGTGTGTTGAAGAGTCATCTTGCTGTGTCAAGTGTGTTGTCATAAATGCCGATCCAAGACAATGTTTTTATGTATTTCTTTCAAATATGATATAATTTGTTCTGTTATTTAGAGTGTAAGGTACATGAGCAGATGAATAGTGCATGTTGAATCCTATCGCAACTATTGCTCTTGATTTGCGATTAATTTACTAATCATTTAATTGCCAAAATTTGAGAGTGTTTAGCGATTAATTACAACAAAGCTTCACCCCAAAAAATAGGATAGAAACACTAACTTTGAAGTATTCAATAAGTATTAATGAATTTTTTGTGGATCTCGTACAGTTCCCACACAAATAGGCCATGCGTTTTCGAAAAAACAAATAGGTCAATAATCTCACCAAAATGCAAATATCATGTCTTAAAATTAACCTGTTAGGCTGATAAAATTAGTTGAAAATAAGGATTCTGTGTTTGTAGATGACCTTCAAACAGGTGTAGAAACAAAATATCAGCAAAAAATGTTGCTGATATTGGAACTTTTCTCGCACTGCTGAAGTGTCACTTTCCTGTTATATGGCAGAGCTGTTACAAAATAATTTATTTACAGACCGTAACCCAGTAAGCCCAGTTTAGTTTTTGAAATATGGCAACAATTAGTTGAATTCATAGTTCTGACCGTGGTTCTGCTCCTACACAAGGCCACCCACATAGCATTTTCGCGATTATTTGTTTAAAGGTTTTACTCAACGTTTTTGAAGAGTTATTAGCGATTACTTGCTAATCCCTAACATCACTATAATCTCAACAATTAGACAAACAATGTCTCTAAAAAATTCAGAAAGAGGTAATTACTTTTCAGAGAAATACATAAAAATTGTCTTGAATCTGCAATTATGCCATCACATTGTACACTGCAAGGTTACTTTTCAACACCCTGGTGAAATCTTTGAAATGTTTTTACTCCAAAACTGAATAAATATCAACATGGTTTTTACACCAATTTGTTTTTTTGATGGTGCTCTATCATATTCATGAAAATGAAAATTTATGGGAATATTATAATATATATTGTAAGTTCTGTACAAAAGCTAAAGAGTAACCAGTAAACAAATGCTTTGCGTGCACTCTATATGTAATGAGAAGGTAAACAGTCATTTACTCTACCCATGTAAATCAACTACTATTCATTTAAAGCCTAACAGTCTTGCTTCTTTAACCTCAATGGTCGGATCGACATGATTTATGACGGTTTGGACCTGCAATTTTCTAAAACTAATTTCGGAACCATACCAAACTGATACAGAGGCAATTTGAATATCATTTGAAAGAATTCCTTTGATTCTAATATTCTAATCATTTTTGGTGGGGGTCATATTGAGATTTTTAGAGTAAAATAGAGCCAAATTTGAGTAAAATTTCCCCAAAATTGATCAATATTCAGGATGTACTTATAAGAAAGTTTTAACTTTATTTTTGGTCAAAGTCATTAATGTATATCAAACAAATAATGTAATTCTAATGGAATTTTGCCAAAGCCTATCTCAAATTTGAAATTTTGGGTCATTTCACCCTTGTGTTTTACCATTTTTGGTCCATTTTGAATCAACATTTTCAAAAATATTTAGCTCCTGAACAGAAAATCAGAATAAAATGTTTTATTCTTCTCCAGTTCATGGGTGTTTTTGCATGAGTTTATCCAAGACAGCTTTTTTCATCTGAACAGGCAGTACAAACTTCAGATAAGTTTGCTGTATAAGGGTACATCATGCATAGAGCTTTTGAAATCTGAATTGGCAATTTCCGGAAAACTAATTTAAATAATATGACATGTTCGAAATTTATGTGACCATAATGGACCAATTGTCTGTGGGGGATGTTATCAACCAATCAAATAATGGCAGAATTTTGGCGGTCTGCACAATTTGTGCATGATAAGGGACCAAGGGTATGACAAGAATGCTTTAAAATCACACGTGCATTATACATTAATGCACACACATCATCGCTTACAATTGTTCCTTCAGCAACTGAAGTTGATTGGTTGGGTGTCAAAAGGAAAATTCCCACAGCTGTTTTGGAGTAATCACTTTCATTCGTTTATGTTTTAAAAGCGCTTGAAAAAGGTCTATAAAGATCTAATTATATTTCCATAAATGTTTGTTTGATTACTCTTATGTGTTTTGACTGAAATATGCACACAAAAAAAATCTTTCTCTTTCCTTTCTTATGCTAAAATATGTTTGGTCTTACAGAACAAGACGTAACCTTCACAGCCACTACGAACCAGCCCCATTGACATTTAGACACCAACAGGTTACCTGCTATGGAGAAGTATGTATAATTTTGTCTGATTTTTAATTTCATGTAAGTGCAGTAATTTCTGTCACAAGCTTACAGGAGTAGATCTCTAATTCCAAACATTAAAGTAGGCCTTTCTCCAGTAAAATTTAACTTTATAAAAACCAAGAATATTTTGCATTATTTGATTAAAGATTACAGAAGTACCTAGTTTTGGAAATTGCTGAAAAAATAATTGATAAGCTCTCATTGGGGCAAGACCATGGTTTATGAATGCATCTTTCTAGTTTATGCCAACATTCAAAATTGACATAATCCTGCTAGTCTTGGACTAGTTGATTTTATCTATGAGCTAGAACAGTTTCAAACACTCAAGTCTGTCAAGTTTGTCCAAAACTCTGATAGTTATTTTAGTACATGTTCATGTCAGAAATAAAGAAATAGTATAATATTGTGAAAACTTCAGTCAGATTATCAAAAAATACTAATTAATTTTAAATTTGAGTCATGCTCTGTGTAGCAAACATAATACTGCTTAAATTCAAGGATATAGTAGTTTTACAGATTTTCTAGAATTTAAGTAGCACTGAAAATTGTAAATGATAAAGATTAGTATTCATGAACCGTTTATTATTTCTTATTGAGGCTCATCACAGCGGTTTTATTTAAAGCAGTGCTAGACTGAAAAGTGAGGGTGGAATTTTCTAGAGACTCTAAAATATTTAGCGAAGCTTTTTGAACCACATGGAGAGCTACATTATTATTCATACCAGGTAGTTACCTAACATTCATAAACAACATTTTATCACTTAACCTGGCAAAACTGGTCAATGAATATTTGAAAAATTCATCATTTACTTGGGTGTATTTCACCTGATAAATTATGCAAGGCCTTTCATTTGATAGTCTTTCTCTTTTTCTTTGGGCTAGTACCATTGTACTAGAAATAATCAAACTGCTTTGTGTAATTCCAACTTAATGTGCATAGTTTCTCATTTTTGTTGATACCAAAATCAATTTTTCATGTGTAGAAACTCTTGTTATAGTAAGAGAAACTTGTAAGTGGCATTTGCATTGTTTTAAAATCGCTTACTACACAACACAAGTTACACTGCAGCTGACGAATTTTCCTATAATCCTAATCAATAAGCCCTTCTCAATGAAGCAAGATGAACTTGCTGATGTTGTCACATATTTCTTGCTTCCGTCATAGAATGGAACAGGTGATGCCAATGATATATGGAAAGTAGATGTCCCAGGAGGAAAAGAGGGAGAAAAGATCAAAGTTGTGAGAACGAAGATGCGATTGATTCATTACATCACAGGATGTGCATTGCATTCACATTCAAAGACACTCCCAAGCTGGTAAGAAGGTCACTTCATCAAGTTATATTTTCTGTGGTCATTGATGGAAACAAATTTACCAGTTTGACTTAAAAAGACAGACATTGAAAGTATATGGATAGCAACAACATGACAGTTTGGAATTAACTAAAAAGAGATTCAAACAGCAAAAAGTCCCATTAGAATTGGTTAAGAATTGTCCCTTTTACAGCATTTTAAAACTGATCTAATTAGCATAAATTATTCAGAAATTTGTGGCTTCAGAATGGGACCACTAAATTGCTCATGTTAACTTACTGTTTCTTGGTCCTTCCCCCCAAAAAAATTAAACGGGAGAAGGTAGCTGTAGTGTACATGAAATTGGCTGCTATTATGACCTTGATCGATATTTAGCAGTAGAATACAATTTGAGAACCTTTGATATTTGCATTATGGGTGAGAAATATAAAGAATTACATTAAAGGATTGTAGCTGTATTCCTGTTCATACATCATCACATTTGCATATGCTGAAACATTTGACAAACTTTGATTTGTCATAACTAGTATACATGTTAATGTTACTCTTTAAAGACTCTTCTGCTTAAACACTCTACCTGTCCATAGAGCATAACAAGGAAGTTTCCAACTATTACTGCTTTATTTATGTTTTAAGTTGCCAACCAGGAGCAGCCATATTTCTACTCTGAATTGTTATCATTGATGACAACATTGGCCACATGCACTCACACATTGATATTTTTGTGTTTACATACTGACATTACATTTGTGCCATAGAAATTGATGATTTCATCATCAAAAATAATGATATAGAATTTTAATGTGATGTCATCCACATCTGGGGTATACTGGTGTCCACTAGTTCGTTTTTGTTTTATGAAAAATATACACCTCAACCTCAGTAATCAAGAGTAGAACAGCAAAAGCAATTGTAACCATTTTTAATGCAAAAAAACCATAATTGAATGATTTTCATGATAGAAATGTCCAGTTTTTATATGAAATATGTAACCATATGCAGGGACAACACTAACAGATTTTCAAAAATGTGTTTGTGACTGGTGATTCGATGATTACTTTTATAATGTGTGCATGATGCTGTTGCATTTATTCTTTAGATGATGATAGGGATGAAAACTAATGTCACATTTGAATATTTTACATTAAGCCTGCCTGAAATATAAAAAAAACAGTAGCTGTGTAAAAAAACACAAGTATGAATATATCATCAAATATCAAAACATACAACTATGTAGATCCCTGATAAAAAATAAAATTAATATGGATGTTTGAAAATTAAAGAAACATTTTTCATTGCAGGATTATTCAAGCTTCTTTATCAATTGCAGGGTGTCTAGTGCTTGTGATGCATCTTAAATAAAAATGTTGAAAATGGCAAGGAAGTTAAACAAATTCAAAAAATTTCTGTCAGTAACTTTGTCCATTGTCATGACAAGTGTCTCAAATTGAAAAGAGAATGTGTCTCTCATTTATCTCAATTGTAGCTCATTATTACCTTTTGGCTGGTGGCACAATTCATAAGAGGTGCAATAGCTCAGTGGTTAAGGAGTCATGCTCGTTTGCGAAAGGTACCGAGTTTGATTTCAGCTGGGAGCCCTGCATTGTATCCTTGAGCAAAACACTTTACTCTACTTGCTCCAGTTCACTCAGCTGAAATATGAGGGTCAGCACTGCTGGGGAGTAAACCTGTGAATGACTGGCATCCAGTCCTGGGGGAGTCATATGCTCCCATCCGCTTGCGCCAGGGATAAACACTGGCCTGATGGGTCTTCATGGTGGCTCTTGTCTGGATTTAACAATTCATAACATTTAGCACTTTTTTCTTTTCATAATCTGAATTTTACTCTCATTTGCTTCCTGGGATGTCTTTCTGTATACATTATTGTAACTGCAGAGGATATGTAATTTTATCTCTTTGTTATTTTAGGGGCTGGGAGCAGTTGGAAGTAACTTGTAGCCCTTTCACCAAGAATAAGAAAATATTGTGGAACGTGGAGGATCACTTCAATTCTAGATGTAAGCTTTGTATTAGGCTTGCTTCTTAATTACACTTAATTTTATCTTTTATTAATCAAGACTCACATTTTTTGTGCCTTTAAGATATTTATCTTCTTAAGTTGAAATACATTATTAAAAATAAGGTTTCAGTATCAGTTAATCTGTGTTCTAATTGCTGTAATGTTTTGTTTCCCCTTCAATAATAATCATTTTTCAAATTTAAAACAGCCTTTGCTCAAAAACAGCATCACATTATTTCAAAAGTAAAGTTTGACAAACTTAGAGAGCACTACTTGAGTCATCAATCAGCCCAAAAAGCAGAGAAAATTGAGTTAAGGAGAAATGAAGGATGAAAGCGAATATTCTCGTCTGGTATTACCATGTTGCTTGATTAACCCTAAAGAATTCATTTGAGTTGTGCTGTTTTTAGCCTATACAAGCTATGATTTGCATATTGTTATTTAAGCCTTGGTGGTACCTAGGAAAAGTTTAAATTATGGCACATTTTGACAAAGTTTAAAAGAATGTAGATTGCAGATATTTTGGCTTCATCGCAAGAGAGGTTTAAATTGATTATTTGTAGTTGATTTAAAGGATATTGAATACACTCTTTAAGGGTTTGAAAGATTGTGCATGAAGGATTAGGACTCCTCCACACAAAGGAAAACTGCCTAAAGTGAATTGACAAAAGTGCCTTGAAATATCATTGCTCATATGACCTTAAAACTATTACCATCCTAAGTTTTTATTTTTTGAAGTTGCCATCAGAACTGTGAGTAGATTATGACAACAATTCTGACTATTGCATTACGTTTTATTACTGTGCAATTACCAGGATGATACTGAACCACCTTCCGTAATTGATATATACCACTTCCTCTTTGTTGTAGTGCCAAATATCAGTTTTGAAGTGTTTGCGCCATCATTCCTGGACATCTTACTGGAGTCGCACATCATCATGGCTCAGGTACGGGTTCATATTACATTGTGGTGGCAATATAACATCCTTTTCACCATGACAGATGTATGGAGTAAATGAGATGTTATTCAATTTTTAGTTCCACCCATTACACAAAGTGTAATGAGTGGAATTTATCAAATCGTACGTGAGCTCCCATATGTGCTTGTGCAATGGTTTGCTTTAAAATGCATCTCCTCCTAGGTTTTAACAGTTTTGCTCTTGAAATTCTGGCTGAAACGAGATTTTTGTATGCTTCATATAGGTTGTATTTTGCTAAGAGATATTCTATGTATTTTTTTAATCAAAGCTCCCAAAAGGTTTTACTACAGTATCAGATTTCATACGTAACGGTGCTAAAAATAGCTAGCTGTAGACAATGCTCCACGTCCTGTACATGGCTAGGTCTTCATGCATTCAGTACATGTGTTTGCTATTAGCACTACGATATATACTCATTGTATTAAACATATCTAAAAGCTGGTATAATATTATTAATTTGTGTAGTAGTACCTTTCATATGAGACCAAAATTATGCAATTTTATGAAAATGTTAGTGAATTACGGGATGATAAAAAAAATCTTTATCAGAGACTTAAAGCCGTGTGAAAATTTTGGGACGTGACTTTGTGTTATGTCAGAGAGTAAAGCTTACCCTACTGGGGCTTTAAAAAAAGCAAGCCTAGTTTTCGTAACTTTCATTTTCATATGCATTTTTGACAACTTTCCTTTCATTTTCTTTCATTGCAAGTTTAGTTGGAAAAAAGGCTAAGATATTTATCTTTTGAGTAATGAAAGCCAAATTAGGAAATATTGGACAAAAACGTGCAAATAAAACAATTTTCGGCTAAATTTGGTCAACAAATGGTCAATCTTTGCAGAAGTATAACTTCTTGTCAATATTGAAAACGAGATTTGTGTTACACATTTAGATTCTTTAGAAATTTCTTTTTCAATGATGCTAATCTATATTTTTGAGAAAAAAGGAAAGATGAAAACACATCAAAAATGATTATAGTCAAAAGACCCCTGAAAGCTGCAGCAGAAAAAAGAATTACGCAGTTATCACGGTGAGACTCGATCCTGGAGTGCTCGCGTGCTAGCTGCGTACATTTCCTCTGCACCACGTAGTCATTCAAATTGATGTGGTGTTAAATAATCCTTACAGGAAAAGTTCTAAATAGAGTGGAGTATGCCATTATTTATATATCAAATTCTCGAGGTTGGACATCCGGGAATGTTGTGGTGCACGGCGACTTAACAATGCATTTTTGATGATCTTGACTTCAGGCAAAGGGGAAAACAAACAGTCAGTTATAATTGCAGTCAATGGGAGACAAACCTATTTTTTGTCATTTTTCAACAAATACTGCACAGAATTTATTTTTCTTCAAATATGTTGTGTATTAGTTAATAGTTTACAACATATTTGAGTACCATTAATTTTTGCTGACTGGCTGATGCAACACAAGTATTTATAAAAATATCCCATTGACTGTAATAATAAAGTTTCCCCTCCGACTTAGCAAAATCGTACTGAGCTTGTACACAGTTACGTGACTCCGACCTCGAGAATGAAAGGAAATTGCAAGCACTTTTGAATCGTACGTAATGTTAAGCCCAACTTACTTATATTAAGGTAAGCTTAATTAAATGATTTATCAGCTGGTTTTAGAGTAATTTTGAGCGGATGTCCGCCTGGATTTCAGCATGCATGATGCAGTACCATACAGTACTTTCGTAACGTGACTAATGTAGTGTAGTTTACACAAATTAATACACTGTGTGTAGTCAGGTAGTACTGCACTAGCAGTACTGTAGCAGCCATTCTCAACTGCAATCTGTAGTGTAGGCCTACTCTGATTAAGTTTATGTTAAGTCATTGGGTATAGGTAATCATGATGGTGATGATGATGGTGTCATATGCAAAGGCGATCTCTGAATAAAGTTCTTAAGCCAGTTGATGGCTAGGTCCTCAGCCTGGTGAAGGACTGTGATGCTACCAATAAGGCAAGAGATTGGGCAGTTGTCCACCATGTGGTGCATTGTCTGGGGCTCACCACAGTTGCAGTGTGGTGATGTGGTATGTCCCCACTTGAAAAGTCTGCTACGGCATGGTCCTGCATCAATTTGGAACCAATTGAGAAGGGTCCATTGACCTCAGGGAACGTCCATACCCGGGGTCTGTGACAAAGAACTTGTGCCCATATCAGTTTGGTCCCACTGTTTGCTAATGGGGTCTTCTGCACTTGCCAAGTTGTCCGAGAGATTGAACCAGATTGGGTTTCTGGACTTGAGTCTGGGCCTTGATGTCACCGGGCAGAGGGAGCTGAGGATGGGATCTCTTTTATCTTAAGATGATGGTGTTTTATACATGAGTCAGTGGGTGGGCTGGGGAGTGTATAAACTAACTTTTATGTAATATACAGTATGGTATTCAGATACAGTATGGGTTATAGATGTTTTTTATACTTTCTGGTCGTGATGATTGTGTGAACATAAATGAGTGGGCAATAATTTGGTATCTCCACAATTGCATGTTGACAACTGGAAATGATTGAAACGTTAAAGAACAATCAATTAAGTGAATTTGAAGAAGAAGCCAAACGTAATTGCAAAAAAGTTTTTGTTTTAACATTTCTCCTCAGTTGCTATCTTTCCAAGTTGATATATTTCTCTGTCACTTTTATATCAAATTCATTTTTTTGTAGATTTCATGCAAATTATGTCATTTAACCTCTTATATTGATTTTAGGGTAACAGTGGACTGAAGCCGAAGGATGGTGAGGTGACATCCAGGCCTTGGCAGTGGCCTATCAATTACAGAGTAAGTGTCAAACATTTGATATGGGACTGCAAGCTTTGATAATGGTCACCATAAGATCCGACAAAACTTCAGCAAAAGTGAAAATTTAGGATCCCTAATAGGTGATTAAAATATTTGTTGGGCTTGTGTACTTTGATCCTCATGCCTCATTAACCCTTACTCTACCAGAGCATTTGAGATTACAGTGTTTTTTTAGGGAACTTTTTGGAAAGGGGGCTTTTTTACATAATTCATTTTCATTTTTCACTGGAAGAAGTTTATGTCATTTGAAAGCTAATACTTTGGACTTTACGTTGGTTTGCATGATTTTCTGGTCAAATATGCAAATTTGTACAAATTAGGCCATTAATTCAGTTTTTTAGATGTCCTTAAACTGTTATCTTTCACCCCGAAAAGTTTCTCTTTGAGCCTACCTGCACTCGACACCTGAGTTTATCCTGAAAACTCAGGTATGATAAACACCAACCCGACTTCCTATTCAGTATTTTGTGTTTCCACTACAAACAATAATTGTTTTCTGCCATTCCCATGCACACCACAATCAAGTAGCCCAAGGTTATTTGTTTATATAAAATTACAGAAAGCCAGTGCTGAATACACAGGGTACTTTTGTGATTGAAATCACTCATCCATAATAGGTGTCTTAGTGGGAAAAAAATTCAAACTGGTAATAAAAATCGCCGTGTATTATATGCCTGAGGTGATTTGTGCATTAACAACTTTTTGACCTAAAAATTGACCTCTGATTCTGTCAATGATCTATCTGATAGGATTTGATACTATACTTTCCCCATAAACATGCATTGTTTCTTTCTATGATGCATAAAAGTATTATAATATGAAAAGAAATGTTATTTAAATAAAAAAAATATGCAAATTAACTAATTTACCTTATTCATTACGTGCAGACTTGGAAATTTTCAGTTTATGACCAAATTTTTAGCCATTGGAAACTTTGAAAATACTTTTACTTATTTAGGTTATGCTGAATGTCTTTAACAAACTTACTTCTGTTGATTCCACTAGGAACTCTTGGTGAAAAGGTACTCAAAAATGGTTTAGGGCATCAGTATTCATGTTGACGTTGCCAAACTTGATATCCTACACTGGCAGTTGTACCGCATATGAAATGTCAACAAATTTGTCAAAATACAGGAAAATATTTAAAAGAAATACAATTTCAACTGTTTCCAAGGAAGTACAGGAAGGGGTGTGGTGTTGGGGTGGGTTTTCTGGCTTTTTTTAAATATTGGGAGGAGGGACCAGGGGTAATGCCGCCCCCCAAGAATATGGCCCCCTCCAGGATCCAAATTGCTTCAAAATAAAGGATTCCCCCATCATGGGACTGCTTGGTCCCCACCATGGGTCTCTTTCTCTCCACCATGGTCTCTTTCCCTCAACCATGGTCTCTTTTTCCCAACATGGGTCTCTTTCCCCCAACATGGGTCTCTTTTCCCCAACATGGGTCTCTTGCCCCCAATATGGGTCTCTTGCCCACAACATGGGTCTCTTGCCCCCAACATGGGTCTCTTGCTCCCAACATGGGTCTCTTGCCCCCAACATGGGTCTCTTGCCCCCAACATGGGTCTCTTGCCCCCAACATGGGTCTCTTGCCCCCAACATGGGTCTCTTGCCCCCAACATGGGTTTCTTGCCCCCAACATGGGTCTCTTGCCCCCAACATGGGTCTCTTGCCCCCAACATGGGTCTCTTGCTCCTAACATGGGTCTCTTGCCCCCAACATGGGTCTCTTTCCCCCAACATGGGTCTCTTGCCTCCAACATGGGTCTCTTGCCCCCAACATGGATCTTTTGCCCCCAACATGGGTCTCTTGCCCCCAACATGGGTTTCTTGCCCCCAACATGGGTCTCTTGTTCCCAATATGGGCCTCTTGCACCTAACATGGGACCCTTTCCCCTTAAAATTTTAATCCTACACCACTGCGCCACAACCTAACAACATGGAATTGGGATTTCGCAAAATAGGTATATGGTTTTTTTTGTATCTGTGGCGGTACAAATTAGGGGTTGGTCTTTATAGTTTTATCCAAAATTACTATAAAAAGGACAATTCATTTTTATTATGTCAGATTTTAGTGCCCCATTTTTCTTGTTTCTAATCTTTAGAAGCAAATAATGCCAGCGCCCGTGTTTACAGGTCTGTTGGACGGCTGGGCGGTACCATACGGTTCCGTGGCCCACGGCTCCAGTGAACGGGTCCGTACGGCTCCATAGTTTTGTAACCAGATAACGTACACGGTACGATTAACCCAAAAATACACCCACTAGCTACGAAGCTACGTGGTCAGGTGACAAGTGACAATCTTCGCAAGAAGTATAGCACCACGAGAGCTATTTTCTTCTTGCTCCCGTAGCCATTAGCTACACAGTTCCATGGCCGTGTGAATGCCATTGATAAGATTGTCCGCGTTGAACGTTACAGTTCTGCAATTAATTTCACCAATATCATGAACACGGAGGACAGGTTCCCCAGTGTCGGAGCGTTACACACCTAAGATGTTCCGTGATACATAGCATGTAAACGCTTCTTTAAATTACACTCCGGTGACATCCATCTCACGTGTTACTTGTGTAGATTATGCTGCGACCCTTGTCCAACCCTTGTACTCTATGCAGCGACTGGGATCAAGCGGCTTGGTCGGAGCACAGACTCCACCGTGACTGGCACCTTCAAAAAGCGGTGTAGAGAGAGTGGAGAAGCGATGGTCAGATAGGTTTTCTTCGTCTTCCCCCCGCCGCCACCGCCACCCAGGTTTAAACCGCAGCCCCCTCTCGCCTGGGAGGCGGGTCGTCGCCCACTCTCAGCAAGGCACCCGACGATGGGCCCCCGCAGCTGAGTAGGCGTACACTAACACGTATCCCAGTGGTGCCAATTGCTGTGGCGGAGCCCAACCCTTCTATCCCCCCGGGAGGTCTCCTGAATGAGGCAGACCCCGGAGGGGAGACAGGGAACGGGATAGTGCATACAAGGGGGGACAGAGTTGACGTCACAAGTCCTCTTCCTCCTCTTTCTCTTCCTCATCCTCCCCTGAACCCAGGCGGAGGCGAAGGAAGCAGCACAGGGGGAAACCCCCTTAAGGATCCCATCCTTCCAGGACACACTCAAGAAAACACTTGAGACTTTGGTGTCCTAGGCACTGGAGCGAAGGCTACCACCTCATGTACCTCGCTTCTCGGCAGCTGCCACTGCCGCAGCATGGCATTCCCCAGACCCTGAGTTCTCAGAGGAGGATGCCCTCACATCTATCCCTCAGGAGAGGAAGTCAATTTTTTGGGTGATATAGACCCTCCGGTGGAGACT
This sequence comes from Chiridota heheva, assembly GCA_020152595.1. Classification (NCBI taxonomy): domain Eukaryota; kingdom Metazoa; phylum Echinodermata; class Holothuroidea; order Apodida; family Chiridotidae; genus Chiridota; species Chiridota heheva. Next base: position 1,135,004 of record JAIGNY010002731.1, on the reverse strand, counting down.
CTGGACATGCCCACGGCACGGGGACCACCCCCCAGAACGGGGAATTCCTCCCGCAGCCCCGGTTTAAGCCATCCCCAGTGCCGCCACCCTCTCCCCCCAGTGGACCCCTTTTTACAAGGGGAGCGGGTTGCTCAGGTTATTGACTTCCTAAAACGGAAAATCAAGTTGGATATTGCAAAAGCACCTCTTGTAGAGGCTGGCCCTCAGTCTCAGTGTAGACTGCTCAGCTCAGCTCCGAGGGATACTAAGCCATCAGCTGGACAATTTCCCTTTGATGCTTTCTGGTGACCAGGGTTCGGCATTTGGCCAGGAACCCGAACAGGGACTGACCAGCCTACAACAAAGAAGTTGACAAGCCCACACATGTTCAACCAGCGGCCTATCAGGCGCTTATAAACACTCCTTGATCCCGGAAGGAGTGTGGCAACTCCTCCTTAGCCGGCGAGCGGTACCGCAGCGGTGTCCAGCTCCGTAGCCAGGGCTAAGAAATTTCTTAACCCTGCGGTCGAGCGGAGGGAAGATTCCCTAACAGCAGTTGACAGGGCCGTTCGGCGGGGTTTTAAGTACTAAGCCCTTGCCGTATGGGTGACAGAGGGCTAAGACTCGGTTTTCCATAGGCATCTGCCAGCCGACGTCCATACAAAACCGCGCTTTTGTTAACCGGACTCGCGGATTTGCTTGATGCGACAGTCGACCAACTTGCCCGAGCCTATGCAAAGGTAGTCCAGGAGATGCGCAAGAATGTTCTCCTTCTCCTTAGACTCTCTGATGCCACTCAGACTGACTTCGCTACTTACTAACAGAAGGCCCAGACCTATTTGCAGGTCACTTCTGAGATGTTCTGTCACGCCAAGCTGGCCGCCAGAACGATCTTCGACGGGTCCATCGTTGCTGTAACGCAGTAACGGGACCCTATACAGCTTCTTCCTCTCGCCAGGAGTTCACTTCGTGGACTGGCAGAGTGAATGTAGCAAAGACTGTTCGACGCTCCTTCCCCCTCTGCATACAGAGCGGGTACCTCCTCCTCCCGAGGGAGGGGGAAGGGCAAGTGACAGCATTTTTGATCCACCCCCGACGCCCCCTGTTGACTGGTGTTTCAGTCGGGGGGCATTTTTCAGAGGCATGGAAGAAAGTCATCACAGACAAATGGGTGCTATGAACCGTTCGACAGGGTTACCGTCTAGAGTTCCAACTCCTTGGCCCCAAGGGCGGTCTTTCACTCCACCCCCACACCTTGTCTGAGTGACCACGCAGAGTTGTCGAGGACATAAATCGGGGAGCTGCTGGCGAAGAACGCCATTATCCCCATTTTGAATCCTCCCAGGAACCTCGTAATGTCCACCATTTTTCCTGGCCCCCAAGAAGGGGAACAAGTGGCACCCAATAATCAATCTGAGACCACTCAAAAGGTTCATTCGTCCGTTGAAGTTCAAGATGGAGACTCTTCACTTCATCCTCCCTCAGTTGACAAGGGGCCTGTGGGCCACCTCAGTCGACCTCGCGGACGCATATCTTCATGTGCCTATGCTCGAAAAACACAGGCGTTTTCTGTCGTTTCAATTTAAGGGAGTTGCGTGCACATTTAGGGCGTCAACCTCGCCAAGTCCAATCTAGTTCCTTCTCAGACTCCCACCTTTTTGGGAGCAGTCCTGGATTTTACTTAAGGTCGTATACAACCGACGGAGGAGCGGATCCTAGCCATGAAGGCGGGAGCCGATGTCCTTCTCTCGCTACCGGCATCGCTGGTGAGAGCTTGGCTGGTATTCTTAAGATACCTAGCCAGCCTAGTAGATGTAGTCCCCATGTGCAGGTTTTACATGCGGGATCTACAATTTCATCCACTGGATCATTTCATAACATCAAGGAGAGACCTCATTGTCCTCATACCCCATACGCAGATGGTGGTCCCCCACATTTGGTGGTGGTGCGTCCACTCTTACCTGTCACAGGGAGCGTGTTTTCCACCCATCAGACCTTCAGTGCCAGTGGTGACCAATGCGTCTTTGACAGGGTGGGGAGCACATTTAGCGTGGTTCCGAGACATGGAATTTTGGACGGACACTTGTTGCGGTCAGCACATCAATCTGTTGGAACTAGAGGCAGTACGCTGGGCCCTTGTTCATTTCCTACCACAAATATGGAACAGGACTGTTCTCATACGCACCAACAACACCATGGTAGTGGCGTTTAACAACAGACAGGGAGGCACGAGATCCAGGAGTCTTTGGATCCTAGCCAAGTCCCTTCTGTCTTGGTGCATGATGAACAAGGTCACACTCCAGGCAGTCCACCTGCCAGGCAAGGAGAACATGATCACAGATCTGTTATCCTGCCTCCAAGAAGCCCCCACAGAATGGGCCTGCCTCCCGCGGGTGGCGGAAATAATCTGGTTGACCTTCAGTCTCCTGGACGTAGATCTGTTCATGTCCGTAAACAACCGCAAGCTACCAATTTTGTTGTGCTCTGACACCCGACCCGAAGGTCTGGAAAGTCGACACCTTCACGATCAGGTGGACTCACCTTATGGGCTATGCCTTCCCACTGTTCGCTCTGGTACCAAGAGCACTGGGCAGTGTGATGTACGATCAGTGTCCCATGCTTCTTCTGGTAACTCCCAAATAGCCCGGCCAACTGTGGTTCCCTCAGCTGCTAAATCTGGTCGCAGGTTTCCCATACAAGCTTTCGGTCAGGGGCGAGTTAGTCTCAATCCCGGGCTCCAGCAAACTGCACCACAATCCAAGAGCACTCCATTTGACTGTGTGGCCTCTATTCGCGAATCCCTTGTGTCGCAGGATCTTTCGGAGACAGCTGCCCAAATGGCAGCACGAAGCGGAAGGTCTTCCACTTTGGGGATGTATGCTTCCAGACTCGAAATGTTCCGAGCCTGGTGCCAGGATAGATCGGTTTCTCTGCATACGGCGCCTCTTGGTGATGTAGCGGATTTTTTGTAGGTCCAGTTTAACCTGAATAAATCTATCAATACAGTCAAGGGATTTAGGACAGCCATAGCAACTATCCACCTGGACTTTCTAGATGCCTCTGGAAAGATTTATTAAAGGAATGTTCTTACAAAGACATTCAGTTCGGAACCTCACTCCCCCTTGGGATATGCAAGTGGTTCTCGAGACATTTAGCATGGACTCCGTTTGAGCCTCTCCCAAATGTCCACTCAAGGAACTGACGATCAAAACGGTATTTTTACTCTTCGCGGCCTCTGCTTGATGGCGCCATTCACGCGCTTTCGCTTAAAGACAGTTATATTTGCTTTGAATTGGGGGGCGTTTGACTCTTGCCCGACCCGGCCTTCTTAGCCAAGAATCAGACACTAGAGTTTTTACCGGAACCTATTTTTCTTCTGTTGCTCGCTATTTTTTTCTGACACTGCAGAGGACAAGGCCTGGTGCCCCGTTTGATGTCTTAAGCACTATATTAAACGTACGCAATTCTTTCGGAACAACGTCTCCGCCTTATTCGTGTCCTTACAAAATCCATATCGTGCCGTCTGGTGTGATACGATTTCACGTTGGATTGTTCAGTCAATTAAGTACAATAAATCTGCGTTATTCACTGAACGTTCAGTTAAGGCACATCAGGTACGAGGCATAGCTACATCAATTGCGCTTTTTGGTTGGGTTCCCCTCAAAGAGATTCTTCATGCAGCCATGTTCGTCTCCGCATATCTGAAGGATATACCAGACTATCAAGGCGGAGTTGCAAGGGCCGTTCTTTCAAGAGGAGGACCACCCCTTTCTTGAGGTGAATATTCTTGTTTTCAATTATTCACGTTCTCTCGTTCTTTTGAAGTTATTACGTTAAATTTCTTAACGTCTTAATTGCTCACTAATGCTGTTCTGGCAGGTTTAATTCATTTCTTGTTACTGACAAAACATTTTGGCCATTGTTCAGGCTCTTTTGATTTCGTTTATTCCTACTAACGAAACTTTGCCTTTGTTTTGGCGATTGTTCTTGCATTGTTTTACCAACAGAATTTAACCAATCTTTGGCACCTTTTATTTCGTTTACGTTTTACTAACACGGTTCTGCCGTGGTTCTGGCAGCTTCTCCTTAGTTTAAATTTACAAACAGATTGATCCCTAAACCGCTCCAGTCCCCTGACGAACCTAGTGAGTTTTCGTCATGGTATTTTGAGGGTTGTTTGCAGTTTGTTTCTGTTCACTAACGGATTATGTTTGCATATTTTCACGGGTGATTAACCTTTGTTCTGTAGACGTTTTACCTCAGTAATTCTCAACAGATTGCTCTCTGTTCTCTTGTCATAACTTGCAGTGGGTTACTATTTTTGATAGTTCCTATTTGGAGGTCTTTCGTCCTTGAAAGGAGAAGGAGAGTTTTAGTAACAGCCCTTAGAAAATATGTGTTGCGACCTGAACTCCCTTCCTTCCTATCCTTGGTTGCAATCTGATTGCATATTTATAGCATGGAAGGTAAGGTATAACTTGAAGTAAATTTACCCCGCTAAGCGTAGCGGGTATATATACGAGAGTTATACTTACCTTCCATGCATCCCGGCCCGCCTTCCCTCTCGTTCAGGCCTTGGTGGAATGTTAAGTGAGGGTTAGTAGAGGTAATATGGAGGTCAGGACTGGGCTGGTAACTACATTTTTAAGGTCAGTTAGAAGTGCGTTAGAATCAGGTCATGTGACCAGATTGCATATTTATAGCATGGAAGGTAAGTATAACTCTTGTAAATATCCCTGTTACGCTTAGCGGGGTAAATCTGTTATTTTTTATTGATACAGCTACAATCTTGGACAAAACTGTTGTTACAATTCAGCATTTTGAGAACTACATATGTTATAGTGTTATGTTTCTTTAATATATTTTCTGAGAATTATAACTCCCCCTCCTCCCTCCCTCCCTTTCAATGTTGAATTTACTTCTTTCTTAATGTCATTTCCAGACAAAAACAGTAACAACGGCCAACATTGAATTGGGAGGGGGAGGGGAGGTCTGTTAATATAGTGAGGTAGGGGAGGAGGACACTGGTGGCATCAATGAAATTATAACAATGTCCTTAAAATTCTAAAATGTTAATTACATATGAAAGCATAGGGATTGAAGAAGCAATAGAAGAAAATTTCAGCATTTTTGATTTTTAAGTATGGAATAATTTACAATAGAAAAGTAGGTTTATGAAACCATCACATATTTTATGTTTCAACGAGTTGTCTCCAAGATTGTAGGTCAAACAATTTGACTTTTCATCCTAAAATTGATATAGGCTTAATAAAGACTGTCCTGAAAACTTCAAATAGTCAGATTAGGCTGTACAACCAGTGAGAAGGGAAATCCGGGGGGGGGGGTACTAAAGTAGTTTATGTTTGTTTAAGCAACAAATAGGAGCAAGTCCTGTGTCTATTATTGCTTACATTTGCAGTAGCCTTTAGTAAACAAAAGATGTACAGGCTTTCAATCATTTGATGTGTGCATATGAGTTTGCTATGTCATGTGTGGATGATACAACAATAAACCTGTAGGTGGGAAGAAAGAAATAAGAAGTATATTTTTATCTTAGTGATTGTTGTGTTGTGTTCTCATAGTGCTTACAATAAAATCCTTCTTCTCCATGTACATTTTCTGTTAATTTCAAATTTTCCCACAACTCAATTGCTGAGTTCTTCCAAAAAAATCCTCCAGATAAAATAGTCTCCTTCCTTCAGCATGCATCCCTCTACAACCATATTTAATCCTCCTCTTCCACCCCCTCTCTACTTTGTTTTTAGTTTTACCCATGCACCTCCTCTCTCGATCACAGCTTTCTGGCTTTTGTTCTTGAATTTCTCTCATTCTTCCCCTGGTCTCTTTCCTTACTACCTCTAAAATGATCTGACCTCTCAGGCACAATTTGACCTTCGTTGTCGTGGTGCCGTTAAGACCTCATCAAACAAACAAACAAATTTTTTCCAATCAGCTTTAATTTTTCCAGTGAAGTTGGATATTTCTTTATTGGAGTCAGGTTTTTTAAGTTTGCATTTTTTGCTATTTAAATCAGAATTTTCCAGTTAATATATATATTTTGCTGTTGACAAATATATTTGGGGGTTAAATTAGATATTTTTCAATTGAACTTAAACTATTTATTAAACACAACTAAAGATTTGTGTCTTTGGGAGTTATTACAATTGCATTAACTGCTACAGAACTTTTCGAATCTGAATTGATAATTTCTGGAAAACTAATTTAAATAATGTCTCATGGCGAAATTCACAAGTCCTTTATGGACCATTGGTATACTGGAGGAATAAAATACAGGGAGAATTGTAGCCGTCTGCACAATTCATGCATGGTATGGAACCAGCGTATGTAAGAATATTTTCAAATGCACGTTTCAAACGTGCATTATACATGAAGGCACTCATAGTTCCTTACGATTTTTTCGAAGTACTGAAGTAATCACGTTTGGCTAAAATTGGTTTGAAATGGTTGATAGTTCAATGCATGAATACATTTGAAGCTTGTACTTTTATGAGTTTACATTTATGGTAAAACAAGTCTTTGAAATTGAGCCTGCTAGGTGGCAATACCTCTGGAAAACACTGGGATTAAAACCAGTCATACTTAAACCACATGCTGGGTCAGATAAGAATATCTTATATTAACAGAAGTGCTTTTACACTGAATGATATTTTATCAGATTGGAATTAAGTAATCAGAGAAGGAAATCTTGCATTTATGCTTAAAATAATCTAAAATTAGAAGAAAACTTCGAGGAAGTATGTCCTCTATTGTGCAATGACATTATTTTTTTAGTGTCATGTGAGGATTTTACATTAAGTGTGCAAGCTCTTTCCTTTCAGTATGCTGTCATAGGGGCATTAATAATATGCCCAACGTGCATCAGATAGAGGCATCATATTACACTCGCACATGTTGGCAATGTAATTAGATCGTAGCTTTAATGGTATAATATTAGGTTGCCCTTGCTCTGGCGAGGCATGTGATGTGCAACCTTCTTTTTTGCATCTACCATCCAGAAGATTTTGGCCAAAATCGGCGGTTGCAGTGCATACTAAACGGAAAGCGTAGGTACATGTCATGTAGTGATAAAGGAAATTTTTTAGTGATAACAAAAAAAACGTTAGCTTACCAGTCATGTTCTTAACCATTGCTAACAAGGAAGTCAGTACCAACCACTGCACTATCTCATGCAGATCTACCACTGAAGCACTCTTCTGGCTGAAACTTGTTTTCAAGTCTCCCCTCCCTCACCCCCTGCCACACACACACACACCCACATATATATATATATATATATGTATATATATATATATATATATATTATATATATATATATATATACATATATATATATATATATATATATATATATATATATATACACATATAAATATATACATATGTATATATATACATATATATATATATATAATATATATATATATATATATATATATATATGTATATATATATATATATATATATATATATATATATATATATATATATATATATATATATATATATATATATATATGTATATATATATATATATATATATATATATAGGAAAATAACTCTTCTCTTGCTAAATATGATGTAATTGAAAGTTGATCTGATGTGTTTAGTGCATTCAAATCTGATCAGAAACCACACAGAAGGTGAATGTACATTGCCAACCTATTACCCATCCTTTCGGTGTTTTGTTCACCTCTGAAAGCTTATCAAAGTTCTTGCTTTATAGCTTAATAACTGAGAGAACATTTGTGAAATCTTAAATCTAATTAGAACAGTTTTTGTTTTTTGGTGGGGGGGGGGCGGGGGGAAGTGTATTTTTATTGCAAATATCACAAACAGAATGGGTAATTTGCAACAACTTATGAACTTGGATTTCATTCTACATCTTCTTTTTTATTTTAATTGATTTACTCATGTTTGGAAAAGCCTTTTTGTGAAAACACTTTTTGTGCAAACACTTTTTATCAAAACACTTTTTTGAATGATGGGATGATTTTGCTTTTCTCCAAAAATCTTGCAACAACAAATGTGTTTAATCCACAACATTCAACATGCCAAACATCGTGCCACCTCTGAGCTGTGACTTTGGTGAGTAACTAACAAGCCGTTCATTACACAGTCACAACAAAAGCCCCAGATACTTGAGAGAAGTCCTTTCCTCTAACCAGGAGCACTGATTTGATGAATGATGCAAAATGAATTGTTTCATGTATGATTGAAATATGTTGCTCTTATTGCAATTTGTGTAAAGTTTCATAAACTTGTTTTTTCTCATCTTACAGGGACAAAGATTCTCTGGATTTAATCAAACTGATGTGAGGATTTATTTGCTGGGCAATCCTATCATCTGGTGGGGCAACTTGGCAGTTCTGCTCTTGTTTGTGCCAGTATTTCTCCTATGGTCAATAAGATATTACCGTGGATCAAATGAAAATGAGGAAAAGAAAGGTATGTCCTGATTTGAAGATCTTATAACATGGTTAATTTGCTGTTCTGTAGATAATCTTTGATAAACGTTCATTTATGTAATACACAATGATGTGTAATTTTTTTAGATTGATTTATTTTTAAACTGAATAAAGTAAGAAAACATTCAAGTATTTTACTGCATTAACAGGTCTGTGTATAAATGGCTGTAATCAGACAAGACGTGACTGATAAGTCATTGAGGTAGGTAATAGCAAAGTAATCAAACAGAGCCATATGAAGAAAAAGTTGCTTACCATCTAAAGAAATTTTGAAATAGATATTTTTCAATTGAATAAAATGATAAATTTAAGTGAAATATTTAAAAATTGTTTAGAAATTGAGCATGTGATATCTCTTTGAAGCATAATTAACATTTGTTGGAGAAAAAAAAAAAAAAAAAACCTTGAGTATTCCATCTCCTGAAAGTTAACAAGGCACTGAAGCGGTTTTCAGTTTTAATTTTGCCATTTTTATTTAAGATTGACCTGTCTGACAACTAAACTAATCATGTTAATCTATTGTTAGTGACAATTAACCTCACTGAGTTAGATGACTGACAGCTTTTTCAACCAATCACAGCACGAATATGCCTAGTATCAAAATCAGCATAATTAAGTGGGGCAAAAATCCTACGCGGTACTGGTACAGTACAGCTAGCTAGCGGTGAGCGCTCCGGCAGTCAATGCAAATACTGCACGAAACAAATTTCTGCACACACAGGCTGAGTTACGACAAGATAGTGAACAAAATTTGCACCTACGGGCTAGCTACGGGTTTTGTAAATCCAATTCCCGTTACCCAAAACCGTTAGCAAAGGCAATTTTGTTTATTCCTTCTGCTTAAAACTAAAGATCTGGAGAAGTGGCATAAATGGATCAAAACTTGCGACAGGACATATAAACATCTAAATGTCAATGCATTAGTCATGCATGATTGCGGATTTGAGGTTTGCTAGCCTCACCTAGTTACCGCGTTGCTATGGTGGGTGTGCCTTATTTTCTAACTCAGAGACATCAATTTAGCCAACCAAGGCGGCATAACTTAAAGGCCAGATATCGTGTGACGTGGAGATAAAAAACACAATACAATCCAATGTTCTGATTGGTCAAAATCTTTACACAATCACTGATAATCCAATAATTACCACAGCAGAAGTGACATTCCTAGTGTGTATTGGATTTATTATTGATTGGTCAAGCAAAATTTCTTGATATGAGATTCCCCCTTTAAGTATTAACATATATAGAAGTACTAATGTTCCTTTAAGCTAGTAAATGACATTCTTCTGTTTTGTATATGTGCACCAATATGCCACTGGTAAAAGCAGTGGTTATGCAAAACGTGGTTTATTGCATGATTCTTCACTGCCTCTAGTCAGCAGGACTTTGATGGCGCTCATATCTTATTTTTGCTTTATCCCTTTAACAAAAACTGTCTTCATCCGTTTGAATTTCTTCAGTTGTTTACCGCATTAAATCTTAGTATGTTGATACAACTTTGGCAAAATGTGTTTCTTGTAGTAGAACTTTATTCCATTATTAAAATAAATGTAAATTTTAAGATTTTTTGATAATTTTGTAACTATTGTTTAAATATTTGTATCTGAAAATATTCTTTTAAATTTATGTTAGAAATGAATTTTAGTTCAAGAATAATGAAAATTAATGATAGATACTAATCTAACAAGCGTATAGTAAACTCATTTCATTAAAGTCTATATAGCAATTTACCTACATATTAGGATTTGTCCTAACAGTACATCTGAATTTGATCTGTTTTTTACAAGAATTGTCCTCATATTTTTTAATTTGTCCAGTTATATACCTTATATTGGGGATCACAAATGAATTTGAAATGTTTTATTGTGTTATCATCTTATTATAATGTGAAGTTGGACTTAAATTGAAATCATACTTATTCATGTTTCTCATACCATTTTCAAACGACCAGTTAGCTCAATTGGTAGAGCACTCATAGATTGTGGGTTCATTTCCTGCCGGGTCATACCAAAGACTTTGAATAGTGCTGTCATGATATATCAATTATCATAATATCTCTTTTCCACGACATGAAATATGTTTTTCAAGAAATATCGCAATACCAAAAACTAATTCTCAACTAACAATTTTTTGCGCAACTAGGCTAGGCTACTTTGTACGTTATAATTTAAACGTTACGGTACCAAATCTAATAGTCAAGTTAAGGCCATTATAAACATGCAAAATAATTTGTGATACATAAAAACAACTAATTAAAACTTGTGCTCCGTCACCACACACAGACACACGCCGATGTAAGATGGCAAAAAGAACAAAAAATTGGTCCAGAATGTGCCACTCAGGCTTTCACTTCGATGATCCATGGTCACGTTTGCTGTATTACCAAACACATGCGTGATGCGTGATGAATGTAATAGTCACGCGATAATGCTGTCTGCTAGATCTGCAAAACATTTTTTCTTGCATTCATCATATCATGGAGTAAATTGTAACTCCATGATCATATAACATTAGTGATGTTAACATTTTGTGTCGTGAGTCAGTTTTCTTTAAAAGTATTGCGATATACGATATGTAGCGATATTTTTATCCACGATAATCGATACGTAATAGAGCCGTGTCGTGACAGCACTACTTCAAAAATGAAACCTACTGTCCAGTCTTTCTTGGTGCTCAGCATAAGGGATCGAAGCAGGGTTATGGCTGCGTGGTTGAGAATCAGTAGTCTCTGGGGACTTCAGTTTGTGAGATGATGGCCTTAGCAAAAAAAAAAAGAAACTAATCCATCTGAGCCATTAATCTCATTGGGCCATTAGGTTCATTGGGCCATTAGGTTTATTGGGCTATTAGGCTCATTGGGCTATTGGCTTATTAGGCGGTTTATCCATGGCGCAAGTGGATGAGAGTACATGGCTCCCCCTGGACGGGATGCTAGTCCATTACAGATTAACTCCCCAGCAGTGCTGGTACTTATTTAACAGTTGAGTGAACTAAAGGAAGTAGAGTAAAGTGTCTTGCTCAAGGACACAATGCAGCGCTTATGAAGGGATTTGAACTTGGTACCTCTTGAATACAAGCATGTCTCCTTAACCACTGAGTCTTAGCAAAAAGCACTATATAAATCAATGTATTTTTATTTCTAATATTTGCAATCTTTTTCAGTCCATGGCTTCTCAGAATTATTTTACATATTAATGTTTTTTGTAAATAAGTATCTGCAAGACTGAAGTGTTCTGAGAATACTGAATTGTTTATTTCCAGATGAAGGTGAGGTAGTGTTTTCATCCTGCTTGTGGCTGTTGTTTGGCTGGGCTGTACACTATCTACCTTTCTATCTCATGGGGAGAGTGCTCTACTTTCACCACTACTTTCCTGCACTGTTATTCAACTGCATGCTTACTGGTAAGTTTGTTTATTATTATTTTGAAATAAAATAGTTTTGGTATCAGGCATTGATAAATCAGTCAAAAACCAAGTTGCCTGCCAGGCAGATGTTTCTAAATTTGTGGTTTTCCTGAAAGTAAATAAGGTTGCCAGTGAAACATTTTTGTATACATGCAATGCAAATGTAATTGAAAACCAAATTTTCCATCCGGGCAGGTCAAGTAAGTGTCATGGTTATCCAGATAAGATTTTTGGTTGTCCCGGGCAGCCGAACGTATGATTTGTCGAATGCTATTCTGTATACTTTGAAATAGGGATGCGACTGTTTATCAGTTAACGGATAAACAATCGTTACTATCTTTTACTATTACAAAAATTAGTGTTTTGTTTTAGCAAAAATTCGGCCTCAAAACTTAAAATAAAATCATTCACCATATATCTGTTACTGTTACTGTCAGCCGCACTGTTCAAACATGCAGCCAACTGTTACTGTCAGCTGCACTATTCGGACATGCAGCCAACTTACTGCCAGTGAGGCACAACGTCATATGATCTGATCTGTTGTTTGGTGTTTGGTGCAGACCAACACAGTACAACAAAGTTAAAGGAGACATGAAGTCTACACCCCTGCACTTCCTCTTTCAATCACAGCTTGCTGGCTCTTAGCCCCCGTACTTCTCTCAGACTCCTCCTATTTTATTTTCTTCCTACCTCTGGAATGGTCTAAACCTCTCAGGCACAATTTGACTCTTATTGTTGTGGTGCCGTTAAGCCCTCATCAAACAAACAAACAAATAAACTGACATAATCCTTATTTCATATGATAAAATTAGAAAGCAAATCTTTTGACCAAATTTCATTCCTCCGCAAGCAATCTTTAATATGCTCCAATATGGAAGCTGCCATTTTATTTTAAAACATGCAGAAAATGATGTCATCAACCCAGCAGATTGCCTTATATTTCTTTATTATCTATCTCAAGTTTTCTAGTTTATGAAAACTTTGTCTTCATTTTGTAAAGATCATGTGGACACTTTTGCATACTCATCAAATTCTCAAAATATGCTGTTAAAAGTTTGCATCTTACCATTGTGGAATAAAAAGATTTTTAATACAATTAATAAAGAAATACATTATAATCCTTATGCCATGTTGGGGAAGTAGTGTCATCATGCACAAGATTTCAATACAGAATTGAACAAAATGGCAGCCTCCATGTGCCGACTTGTACAACATGAATAACATTAATAAGATTTTTAGATCCTGTTATTGGTAGGTAGTTCAAATTTTAATCCTCTATCATATGAAATAAGGTTTGTATCAGATATTATGTCTCCTTTAAATACTAGTGACATCTAGAGCAGCTTTGGCTAGATTTTATGAAAATCTAATGAAAATAACAATGAATTCCACCAAAATCATACAAAATTTACCTTCTTATTTTCTCAATTTTTGAGCATATTTATTGAAGAAAGTATGCAAATGTGTGATGTCATCAGTTTAATAAATGTCCATCTTTTATGTAAGTCCATTGTTATATAATTATTGCCAATTGTTGCGACAACAAAGAAAGAACAGCTCTTTTACAAAATTCTTTAACTTCATCATACCGCTAGTCAACATGTTGATTGAAGAGAGATTTAAGAAGTCACCTTCAATTGCTGCATGTTAATCATAAAATTGATAGAATTTCATTAATATTTGGGGCATATCGTGAACTCATTTTGTGTTTGAAACTTTTGTTTATAAATGGATCAAAAATATTAATAAATTTATGAAATATGCATAAATTTAAATTTTTACATTTGGGATATGTATGTGCATATATTTGATTGTATAAGAAAGATATGTATAATCTGTGTAGATGCCTTTGAAAAGATTTTAGATTCAACATTGTATTTAAAGTGTTCCGTGAATTTTTTTATTTACTTTCTTCTCTGGATGCTTTTTGGTCAAAAATTGAACATTGTTTGACACAAATATACTGCAAAAGTTTTGATATAAACCCACCTAATGAACAGGGCTTTTACTATATATTGATAATGGGTTTATAGTGATATTGATTTTGCATTATATCAAAAATACCCTGAATAAAATATCGTGATGTACCATATTCACATGTAAATTTCATGTTAAAGCAAAAATTTGGGAAACAGATTTTCAGAAACATTTCAAAGGAATGAGATTTCAACTGAATTATTGCATTACATCTGATTCTTGTATGCTTCCTGTCCTTAGCTTTTTTGGGGATAAATGACATCTGCATGCTGAAAACCTAAGCAGTTTTCCATAATTACTAAATATAACATAGATATTGCAATATGGTGATATATCATGATTTTTAGTCAATGATAATCAATATCTCATTTACCCATATAGTGACAGCCCTACTAATGCATGTAAGAATATCAAAAAGGTAAAGATGTAAAATAAGGAAAGTCAAATTATTTTGTGAATAGGTCACAACCCCAGAATTTGTCTAAAACCTTGATGGTTTGCCCTTCAAGGGTGATGGTTAAGAGCTCTTGTTGATATTGTGCCACATCTCAAGATCCAGTCTCAAGGGTTAAAGTGGATGTACTTTACATCAATATTATATTAACCCTAACCCATTAATTTTGCACCTTGCATTATGTAAAGAAAATGAAGTGTGAGGTACTTTTGCATATTTCAATTTTTTGTGTGTGTGCATGTGTGTGTGTATATGTGTGACAGCCAGTGCGTAAACACGATATCTCAAGAACGATACACTGGTTTCGTGTTATATGTGGTACACAGATAGCCCATGGTCCATAGATGTGCCCTATTGCATATTAATGAGTAGACAGGGCTTAATGTAAAAATCTTGAAATGTTTATATTTTAACAACTGCATGTCTGTTTTGTTCCATATTTGGTATAATTAAAAAATGTTGAATTTCATTAATATGCATAGTGGGTGGGGCTGCATATGATTTTGTGAAAACAGCTTGTAAACACAGTATCTCTAAAATGGTAAACTGAATTCATGGCATACCTTCTTCTGGCCCACTTTTCCTCCTTGGGCCACCCCCTCCTTTCTGTCCACCTAGGCCTCTCCACTCATCACAAAACTCAAACCCACCCTAACCTCTTCAGCAATCTCCACAACCAAATCAAAGACCAACTCTCAAATTACACCTATATCTATACTGATGGCTTTAAGGAAGGCAACAAGACAACTGCTGCTGCCGTCATCCAAGACATCACCCTCAGTAGCAATTTTCAGCAGAGGCTAACGCCATTTTCCTCACTCTCAACTTTATTGAGTACTCTCTGCTCAGCCACTTTGCCATTTTCTCCGACTCAAAAGCTGTTCTTACTTCTTTACTCAATCTTAAATGGGATAAGCTCACATCCCACCTCCTCCGAAGAAAACTCCTTTCACCCACCCTCTGCAGGAAAAGTGCTCTTTTCTTTTGGATATCCAGCCATGTTGGCATTCCTGGTAATGACAGGGCTGATGCAGCTGCTAAGCTTGCCCTCAACCTCCTCTCCACCCCTTTTCCCAAAACCCCTTTCTGACATCAAATCGCTTATCGCTTCCCTTGTTCGTGACCGCGGGCAAACCTCATGGAACTCTCAAATTGATAACAAACTCCATGTCATCCAGCCCACAATTCCGATCAAATCCACCATCAATAACCTCTCTTGTATCAACAACGTTCATATTACCCATCTTAGAATAGGTCACACCCACCTCACTCACACCCACCTCACTCACTCCCACCTCCTCATTGGCTCCCCCTAAGCCCTCTGCAACAATTGCCATTGCACCCTCACAATCCATCACGTTCTCCTTGTTTGCCCCCTATACAACCTTCCCAGAGCTTCCCTCACTCCCCACAACTCAATTGCTGAGTTCTTCCAGAAAAATCCTCTGGATAAAATTATCTCCTTCCTTCATCATGCTCCCCTCTACAACCATATTCAATTCTCCTCTTCCACCCCCTCTCTCTACTTTGTTTTTGTTTCAACCATGCACGTCCTCTCTAGATCACAGCTTTCTGACTTTTTGTTCATGAACTTCTCTCATTTTCCCCCTGTTTCCTTTCCTTTCTACCTCTAGAATGATCTGACCTTTCAGGCACAATTTGACCCTCGTTGTTGTGGTGCCGTTAAGCCCTCATCAAACAAACAAACAAAGAGATAGCCCATGATTTGTAGATGTGCCTTTTTGTGTTTGGTGGTGATGTCATGGATATTAATGAGTAGGCAGGGCTTAAAGAAAAAATCTGAACTCTTTATATTCTAACAACGGCATGTCTATTTTGTTTCATATTTGGGTAATTATGATGTTAGCTGGTGTGTACATGTTCTTGATGTAAGAATGTTGAATTTCATTTATATGCATAATGGGCGGGGCTTCACACCATCTTGTTGAAAAGAGCTTGTAAACACAGTCTCAAGAACTATACATGGAATTCAGTTCATCTGTGGTACACAATAGCCCATGGTCTGTAGAAGTGCCATATTGTTTTTGGTGTTGATATTGTGCATATTAATGAGTAGGTGGGGCTTAATGTAAAAATCTTTAAATGTTTATACATTTTAACAATCGCACGTCTGTTTTGTTTTATATTTGGGATAATTAGGATGTTACCTGGTGTGTACATTCATGATGTAAAAGCATTGAATTTTATTAATATGAATAGTGGGCAGGGCTTAATATGATTTTGCTGAAAGGGCTTGTTCTTACAAGATTCTGTTCATCAATCAATCTGATATTTGGTTAGAAAAATGAAATATTTAATCCATAGATAATATCTTTGCTAATAATGATGACCAATAGAAGCAGATTAAGAACATTTTCCTTTATCTGAAAAAATGAAAGGAATATTTAATTAATCATATGTGACAAGAAAAAAAAAAGTTATTAACAAATTGAAATAGCTTTATTGGGTTTTTTTTTCTCACAAGTTATATAAATTTTAGAGTTTCTCCATATAGGGAAAGCTAGCAGTAAATTTTAAACACCTATGATGTCACACAGACAAATTAACATACATGTCAATTGTTTTAATTGTGATCTTAAACTTTAAGCTGTTTTCTTTTTATATCAGTGTTGTATCTTTTAAAGTGTTGTATTTTAAAATTGAAATAAAATTTTGCTATAGCTTTTTTCTCTCACAAATTTGTTCCAGAAATTGTTTTCATTCATGTATTAGAAAAAGGAAATCAATGAGAATTTTCCAATAAATGCATTAACAGAGAAACAGACTGTTTCCATTCTTAGTATCACTAAGAGAAAAAGGACACACACTGTAAGCTCTTTTAAACACCTGTAAAGGTTTAGGTAAAATTGTAAAGCTATTGGGTCTGAAGCGTTTTTTGTTTTTGTTTTGTTTTTTGTAAGAAACAAGTAAATTTCTTTAATATAAATAGAGCTACAGATAAGTATGCATGACCCCAACATTGCGAATAGGAGCTACACAGAATTATACTGTAACTTTCCCTCAAAGATCAAAAAACACTCTGGTGCCATTCTATATCATTTCCCTCCCCACCCCATTTTCCACCATGACTTGGGCAAATCCAATGTGTGTTTTGATATTCTTTTGGCTGTTATTATTGCTCTTAGCTAAAGATCACTTTCCATGTCATTAAAAACAATCATGAATCACAGATAATACATCTTTTGATTTATTACATGAATCCCATTTAAACAAAGAAAGTACCAAAATTTACACCAAAATGTTTTAACAAACATCTAAGATCCAATAACACTTTTGCCCAACAACATCATATGAGTATTTTCTTTCCCTTTCATCCTCTCAAACAAAATTACAAATAGCCTTTTATCAATTCACTCATATATGTAAAAAACAATAAAATTGCCACAAACAGATATTGGAAACTTAACTTGTTTAAACATAAAGATATTAATATCACCAACTTAAAGTCAAAACACCATCAAGGTAAAAAATATGAAGGTACAATCAATTTGAACTACTGTATCACCAGTGCAGTCATTATTTGATGCCACATTCCATGGACCATTAGTTTATTGGCCCGTGCACATACCAAAGCCACAAGGCATGAACAGAAACCAATATTTGTTTCACAAGGCAAAGATGTGCTCTTTCTCTTTCTACCTCCATGATTGCACAGTAGTTCTGTTATCTGGTCTTGCATAAGATATATGTGTATTTGCTGTTAATTGAAGAGACCGTAATTTGATAGTCTTTCAAGATGGAGGCATCTGCCAGTCAAACCCCCTTGGTGGATTGAATTTTCAATTTGGATACATTCATACACACTGCTATGAAATCACATTACACCGCTCTAAAAGGAGAAAAAAGGAGAGGCATCGGAACCACAAAAGCTTTTGATTTTCTGGTTATAATTGGCCAGGTCATATGATATGGGTGTCAATTTGCATGGGCATGCGAACCATGATGGTATTTACCGTTTTAGCGATTGATCTGCATGGTGGGTGTGGTGTGTAAATAAATATTCCGGAACAAATATTTCATGATATGCAATGACATGACAGTAAGTACAAACTTTTACAAATCAATCAGCTTATGAAAAAGAAGCATCGGAATCACAAAACCTTTTGGCTCTGGTTTTATAAAGTACTCTTGAACTTTTCAAGAACTTTGCTTTATTTTCTAAAGCATCTTGACTTCAGAATGCCCATTGAAGGTAGGCACAGGTTTTGTCCTCCTATCACTGCTACTAGTGCAACCTACCACACAACCATATCCTAAACACCAGATGAATACCATCCTTTGATTGTATAAGTTGTCTGCTGTTAATTGGCATGACCTAAACTACCATAACCAACTCAAGAATTTGAAGCATTTCGTCTCTTAACAAATACTTATTACCCCTCAATAAGGCTGATGGGGTATTGGCATTCTTTTGCCTGTCCTTCTGCCTGACCATCTGTTTGTCTATAGATAATAGTCTTGGTACAACCTTATCTATGAATACATTGATGAATATGCAAATGGACAATTTTTGACCCTAGTTTCTGGGGTTTTTGTTGTTTTTTTCTGTCTGCAAGGAAGAGGGGCAATTCTTTCTCTTCATTACTCTATCCATGAAAAAGATCAGCTATTACTCTAACTCTTTTCTCAAATTAAATCTCTTTTTGTTCATAACTATTCCTTCCCTAACTTGCCTTACTGTACACTTCTCAGTCTACCCTCTCATAGCATGATACTTTACTTCTATTTTGATATAACTTAACTCGTTGATGTAGATTTTTCATGGGCAGGGGAAGGGGGGGGTCAAATTTAGTTTCAGACTGTTGGCCATCACATTTTGTAACTAAAACATTGGGGAGCAAAAGTAACCCTGGCACTTACTTTTTTTACAACTTGGGCCATGGCCTGTCCCCCCTTCCTGGCCACTGTTTCCTACACTTGTAACTTAACCTCTCTGGCACTCTTTGACTCCTGTTGACATGCCAACAAGTCTCATTAATCAATCCATAGATAGACACCAACAGGAGCTATAGTATTTAGTTACTATTGATGTATATAGTCTAATCTGAACAGGAACAACAGTATTTAGTTACTATTGATGTATATAGTCTAATCTGAACAGGAACAACAGTATTTAGTTACTTTTGATGTATATAGTCTAATCTGAACAGGAACAACAGTATTTAATTACTATTGATTGATGTCTATAAACAGGAACAACAGTAGTCTTATCTGAAAGTCTAACCTGAACAAAACAATATTTAGTTATTATTGATGTATATAGTCTAATCTGAAAGGAACAACAGTATTTAGTTACTATTTGTATATAGTCTAATATATTTAGTCTTAATCTGAAAAGGAACAACATTATTTAGTTACTATTGAACAGAAACAACAGTATTTAGTTAGGTATAGTCTAATCTGAAGATGAACAACAGTATTTAGTTACTATTGATGTATATAGTCTAATCTGAAAGGAACAACAGTATTTAGTTACTATTGATGTATAGTCTAATCTGAACAGGAACAACAGTATTTAGTTACTATTGATGTAGATAGTCTAATCTGAACATGAACAACAGTATTTAGTTACTATTAATGTATATAGTCTAATCTGAAAGGAACAACAGTATTTAGTTACTATTGATGTATATAGTCTAATCTGAAAGGAAACAACAGTATTTAGTTACTATTGATGTATATAGTCTAATCTGAACAGAAACAACAGTATTTAGTTACTATTGATGTAGGTAGTCTAATCTGAACAGGAACAACAGTATTTAGTTACTATTGATGTATATAGTCTAATCTGAACATGAACAACAGTATTTAGTTACTATTGATGTATATAGTCTAATCTGAAAAGGAACAACAGTATTTAGTTACTATTGATGTATATAGTCTAATCTGAAAGAAACAACAGTATTTAGTTACTATTGATGTATATAGTCTAATCTGAACAGGAACAACATATTTAGTTACTATTGATGTATATAGTCTAATCTGAACAGGAACAACAGTATTTAGTTACTATTGATGTATATAGTCTAATCTGAACAGAAACAACAGTATTTAGTTACTATTGATGTATATAGTCTAATCTGAACATGAACAACAGTATTTAGTTACTATTGATGTATATAGTCTAATATGAACAGGAACAACAGTATTTAGTTACTATTGATGTATATAGTCTAATCTGAACAGAAACAACAGTATTTAGTTACTATTGATGTATATAGTCTAATCTGAACAGGAACAACAGTATTTAGTTACTATTGATGTATATAGTCTAATCTGAACATGAACAACAGTATTTAGTTACTATTGATGTATATAGTCTAATCTGAAAAGGAACAACAGTATTTAGTTACTATTGATGTATATAGTCTAACCTGAACAGAAACAACAGTATTTAGTTACTATTGATGTAGATAGTCTAACCTGAGCAGGAACAACAGTATTTAGTTACTATTGATGTATATAGTCTAATCTGAACAGGAACAACAGTATTTAGTTATTATTGATGTATATAGTCTAATCTAAACAGGAACAACAGTATTTAGTTACTATTGATGTATATAGTCTAATCTGAACAGAACAACAGTATTTAGTTACTATTGATGTAGGTAGTCTAATCTGAACAGGAACAACAGTATTTAGTTATTATTGATGTATATAGTCTAATCTGGAAAGGAACAACAGTATTTAGTTACTATTGATGTATATAGTCTAATCTGAACAGGAACAACAGTATTTAGTTACTATTGATGTATATAGTCTAATCTGAACCGGAACAACAGTATTTAGTTACTATTGATGTATATAGTCTAATCTGAACAGGAACAACAGTATTTAGTTACTATTGATGTATATAGTCTAATCTGAACAGAAACAACAGTATTTAGTTACTATTGATGTAGGTAGTCAAATCTGAACAGGAACAACAGTATTTAGTTATTATTGATGTATATTGTCTAATCTGAACAGGAGCTAAAGTATTGATGTAGATAGTCTAATCTGAACAGGAGCTACAGACTAGTATTTAGTTACTCTTGATGTATATAGTCTAATCTGAACAGGAACAACAGTATTTAGTTACTATTAATGTATATAGTCTAATCTGAGCAGGAGCTACAGACTAGTATTTAGTTACTATTGATGTATATAGTCTAATCTGAACAGGATGTATTATGATATGACTGATATCTTTAACACTGCCACATGATCCATCAACATACATTTTGTAAGTGCCATAGAGCAGTATTGGTATACTGTTGGACAAGTACAGTGATGACATTGTTTTGAGATTGATCCAAACAATAAAGACTTACAGAAGAAAATATTTACAATATTACACCTTTATCAATTTTGTCAAATTGAAATATTTAATTCTATGCTTTTGAAGTATCAACTTAGCTCTGTATCAACTTTAGCTCCTGTTACTATAGTTATCTAATAAATTACTTTACTACTAAATCTTTTGTATTCAATACTTTCAATGATAAAATTGAAATTTTCATTTATTTACTGAAAATATCATAATTCTTTGAAGAAATACAATGATGATTTTAAAAGGTGAACCTTTTTGTAGTCATTTTTTTGAATTTTTCAAATATTTAAAAAAAACACCTCAGGTTATGTGTAATAACATTACTATCAGGATAAATCGTCTTTTTTACAATCCGCTGTTAATGTAAATGTAGGAAGCGATTGGCCAGAATAAATCGTCTTTATTACAATCCGCTGTCAATGTAAATGTAGGAAATATTGGCTCTGCAAAGATGTCATGTTTGACTCAAATTTTGATCTCTACAAATATGTTGACAATATTTTGCAAAGGTTTTCAAGCAGAATTCTTCTTTTATTGCATCCTGAATTGAATTTTCCTTTTATTTATTGTCAGTATTGCGAATTCTCATTTGTTTTTTTGTTCACTAATCATAATAAATGATCTGTTCATTCAATTGGATAATGCTTTACCTTAAAAATTTCTTGAAAACAACTGTATAATAGATCTTGTATTGAAATGCGTATGAATGAGATGGCACTAATTTAATTGCTACATCTTTATTCATTTTGAATCAGCCTTACTGCTGATAAGACAAACTAAGCCTAAGTTTCTTAGATTTTCTCATTGTAAAATAAATATATTTCGTTTGTATTTTAAGGACCTAAATTGTGAAATACTTAAATGGTACTGTAATATCAAATTCTGTCAATCCTTAGCCATTTTTCAGAGGCAAATCAAACTATTAATGCTTACATGTACAATTTAACTTGACTGATTTTAAATTTCCTCTTTATTCTATTTTGTTTTGTTTTATCTTTATTTCCATTAATATTTTGATATATGTGCTTTTGTAAATTTACACATTCCAGTTTTACCCTTCATAGAATTTCACATTACTTGTTTCTTTTTTAATGTATTTGCTATATTAGTTTATGTAATTTTCCTACTGTTGTTTATGTTTGTATTTCTTTCATTCATTTAACTTGCACTGTATAAATTGCTATTTGTATGTGGTTAGTATGTGTGTGATGCATTGTTTACATCAGCAGTCCCGTAAATTATAAATTACGTAGCAAGCTGTTATTATGTCACAAATCCCATTCAACTTTATTTCAGAGCAAGCAATAAATGATCAATTTCTAAGACCTTTTCATCATGAAAATGGACTTATTTCCAGGATTTCTTGACAGATTATTGAATTTAGGGATATGAAAAACCTACATCAGGTTAAATCTAATTTTTTTGGGAGGCATGGCAGGACCACCTTAATATTATATTGTAATGTTCTTTCTACTTTTTTTCTATATCATTTATAACATTTCAATTGTGAATATTTGCCTGGAACTGAAGAGGGTACCCTGCTAAAATTAAAATAAATGGATCAATGAAATATAATAAAATGTTTTCTTTCTAACTTTTTCTTTATATAATATATCACATTTTCAAATTTGGGTAAATGATACTTCAGTGTTGAATAGCATACTCAGAACAAACTAACATTCTGAGTTGTCCAACTAAAAACTTATCAAGGCCACAAGGAATAAAATCAGTTGGAAGTTTTAAAGGGAACATACTGCCAAAAAGTGAGTGAGTACTATTCAGAGGTACTTGAATGATCAAATTTTCCCTTGTATATGGCACAAATTAAAGGTCTATGGACGTGTAGAAATTTCTATATTGCTTGAATGGGTATCAAAATCTAACAGATGGGGTTTTGAAATTTAAAAAAATGCCCTTTAGTTTTTGAGTCAAAGCTGATTAAAGTTTGATCCGTTTTTAATTTAAAACATTTGTGATGTTTGCTACTATGATAGTTTTTAAAACATTTTAAAGTTGTGTAAATAATGTCACCTCTACACGTGTAGAGACACGTCCACATAACAATATTCCAAACTATAAATGATATTCCAAAGACACTTTGACGTAAATTACCTGTTTCTATGTTGTGCTTTTCCTATACTTCTTGCCTGAGTGAGATATTAAAGACCCATAAAACATAAATGGAATGATTTCAAGTGAAAATTCATCCACAAATCTGCAAAAGAAACTATCCTCACTGTGTGAGTTCCTCCCAAAATGCAGAAAGCAGGGTCATCAGTTTGCATCCTGACATCTGCCCGACCTGCAATATAGGCAGATCTGGTAAGTTATCAAGCAGACTAACAGAGCCCAAACCAGATAAATCAATTTTTATACATAAATCCTATCTGGCTGTTTTAGGTCTGGTAAGCTATGCAATGATTTATAGGGTTTGTGTACTTAATGGACTCTCACTTGAGTTTGACAAGAGACTTTTGATGGCAGGGATTAACAAATCAAGCAAAAAGCATATTGTCTGGTCGGCGACCTGCTGGGCTGGATGTATCTAAATTTGTGGGTGTCCTAAATATAAATAAGGTTGCCCCTGGAATTGTGTTTGTATACATGCAATGCAAATTTTGTTATCAATCCAAGCAGGTCAAATAAATATCATGGTTGCCCAGATTAAAACTTTTTTGGTTGTCCAGGGCAGCTGGGCGTCCTTGCTGGAAACAGTACTTTGCATGTGAGAAGGGTCAAGGGTCGTACCTCTTCCCCCATGATGAATGCATGATGTTCTCATGTCTCAGGATACCCAGCCATGTTGGCATCCCGGGTAATGACAGGGCTGATGCATCCGCTAAGCTTGCCCTCACCCTCCTCCCTGCCCCTTTTCCCAAAACCCTCTCTGACATCAAACCGCTTATCACTTCTCTTGTTCGGGACCGCTGGCAAACCTCATGGAAGTCCCAAATTGATAACAAACTCCATGTCATCCAGCCCACACTCATCTCACCCACTCCCACCTCCTTATTGGCTCCCCCCAACCACTCTGCAACAATTACCATTGCACCCTCACAATCCATCACGTTCTCCTTGCTTGCCCCCTGTACAACCTTCCCAGAGCTTCCCTCACTCCCTACAACTCAATTGCTGAGTTCTTCCAGAAAAATCCTCCGGATAAAATTATCTCCTTCCTTCATCATGCCTCCCTCTATGACCATATTTAATTCTCCTCTTCCACCCCCTCTCTACTTTGTTTTTGTTTCAACCATGCACCTCCCCTCACGATCACAGCTTTCTGACCTTTTGTCCTTAAATTTCTCTCATTCTCCCCCTGTTTCCTTTACTTCCTACCTTTAGAATGATCTGACCTCTCAGGCACAATTTGACCTTAGTTGTTGTGGTGCCGTTAAGCCATCATCAAACAAACAAATAAACTTAGGGGACATAAGTATAATATCAGACACTTGAGAAGATTTTACAATAGGTATATTTGCTTTGAGTCTGCGTATTGATGGCAGTAGCAGTATTATTACATTAACGCAATTATTAAGGTGAAGTAGACTCGTAAGTCTTTTTTTTTTATTTTTCAAATATTCTTCAAGCTGTTTTGCCTCCCAAAGTGATAAAATGTTACTGTTTATAAATCTAAGATAAGTCCTTGGTATAAATTTTGGTGTTGGATTAATTTTGTAGCTCTTCGGTTAAAAAGTTTGACTGATTATTGTGAGTCTCTGGAAAGTGCACCCTTACTTTCCAGTCTAGTGCCCCTTTAAATTATAACATTACACCTGAGCTATCATGTCACCGGTATGATTTTATGTGTTTAACTCTAAAGGGAGAGGGGCCCGATCCCTCTTTTAGTCTTTAGTATAGATTTGCTGACTGGGAGTAGAACCCATAACCCTTTAACTGAAATAAATGCACTGTAGCAATCAAGCTATTGAGTTATGTTTCCAATAACTTGATTGTTTGCCTTTGCAGTCTGGTGGAGCAGTCTATCATTGACTTATTGTAGGTATATAGATGATTGATGTACCATGTCTTGTGCTCAACAATCTGTGGTGCCAGACAGCTGTTAAAATATCACACGCCTATTATCTCCCCACCCACTCGCCACCCACATATGCAATGCATGGAGAAGCAAATACTCAAATAATGAAAAACTTCTTTGC
Organism: Chiridota heheva; assembly: GCA_020152595.1. Lineage (NCBI taxonomy): Eukaryota > Metazoa > Echinodermata > Holothuroidea > Apodida > Chiridotidae > Chiridota > Chiridota heheva. The sequence goes on along the minus strand of JAIGNY010002731.1, from coordinate 1,109,213 downwards.
AGTATGATTTTAACTGGTGGTATTATCAGGAATCAGTTATTTAAGATAAAAGCACAATGGCAAAGAAATTAAAAAAAAAAACAATGAATTTACATCTGGAAAAGGAGGAAAATTGATCAATTTGCATTAAGGTCTACAAAAAGCTATGGCAGAGGCACTTACAAATGATGGTGTTTGGGTTTTGGGGCTGTTTAGAAAGTCTGTTTAGTGCAAAAGGTTGTGATGTACTGTTATAAATAGAAGGATTAAATTCATATGTAATTCTTTAAATTTTGTTATTAATACCAACATTTGTCCTTCATTGCTAATGTCGATTGGAGGTATGGATAAGGTGCAGGGCATAACACCACCCAATATACTGTGTTAGTACAAGAAAATGGAAAAGATATTCTCATAATATCATCACAAATATTCATATTTTCTTGAATATATAGGCTTGAAAATTCAGAATTGGTCATTTTCAAACCAAAGCAATGAGTGATCAACGTTCAGATAGTCAAAAATGATGTAGTCAGTTGAAAGCATGACTAAATATTTTATGTAATTAATTTATATATTTTTTAGTTTAGGTGTGTATTGTTCCAAACGTTGGTGCCTTTAAACATCTACGAACCAAACCAAACATTTCTTGGGTTTTTTTTACCCTTTTTTTTAAATCTGTTTAAATCTGCCTTGAAGAGAAAGGTCACACACTTCCAGATGGATTAAGGAAAAACAGATCAAATCCTATTAACCTAAAAATATTATGCTGTGTAGGGTGTATTTTGTTTATATCTGGGTCAAACTCAGCCCACATACTGGTCCACAAAGTTGTGAGATTTTTCCCAAGCAGTTTTTCTCATTCCCCTAGCTTTCACCATCCTGTTGTAGGTTTTGTTTGGTCAATTGTAGATATTTCTGATCTATGATGTATCAAGTGTTTCTCACAATAAACATTTAAAGGGTCAGATGGCATATGGGGACAGATGGCATATATGACAATGGTTGGGATGGTGAATTGGATGGTATATTAGTGGGGAGATGGGTGACGTATGAGATGATGTGTGGGTTAGCAATTGGTACATGGACAATGGGTGGAAGGAGATGGGTGAGGTATGAGATGATGTGTGGGCTAACAATTGGTACATGGACAATGGGTGGAAGGAGATGGGTGACATATGAGATGATGTGTGGGCTAGCAATTGGTACATGGACAATGGGTGGAAGGAGATGGGTGAGGTATGAGATGATGTGTGGGCTAGCAATTGGTACATGGACAATGGGTGGAAGGAGATGGGTGAGGTATGAGATGATGTGTGGGCTAGCAATTGGTACATGGACAATGGGTGGAAGGTGATGGGTAGCGTATGAGATAATGTGTGGGCTAGCAATTGGTTCATGGACAATGGGTAAGATTGCATATATAAGACTTAAGTTGGATGGCATCTGGAGGGGAGTGATCTAAAATGCGTACAAATTAATTCAGCCCACAGCGTTGCCAGTGGTTCATGCTTGAAGAAAAGCATAAATGGCAACGTAAAACCTAGGATATGGTTATGGTATGATATACACAAACCTTGCACTATTGAATTTTTAATTGCTTAACTCGTGATTAAATGATTTCTGACGTGATTTAGTTTTCTGTTCACAATGTGTGTGAACTTATTAGGGTGATGATGAATTTGCTGGTATCAATCAGGGAGTTGTTCTTGACAAGTCCCTGTATCAATTGTGCAGTATTGTCTTGCATTGAGCAGGGAATGTAACGGGAGTTTGTAAGAGCGCAGTGGCAAAAGTGTCACATCCTGATAAGAGAGATCAAGGTTGCTGAACCATACAGTCTTTGATTTTTTAAGTCTGAATTGGCTATAAGTAAGCTGGGTGTACCAAGATATAGCACAAAATGATTTGATTTTCTAGTTAACAGTCAATATAGATTGAGGAGTTGGAATGGTATCCAGTTAGCTTTAATATCATAGCTCTTATTCACCATATTGCATTCATGAGCTTTTGTTTGTAAAGGTTTGATTTGCTGTAAGAATACATTTTTTAAGTGATTCTCAGCATATTTTGATTTTCATGTGAAATGTCATTATCTTCATGAAATGTTTCTTAATTGGTTATCAACTATATTTTAGGTATGAACTGATAGTCCAGATTATATGAGCCAGACCCCGGATGGGGCACTTCCATATATGAGCTATATATATATATGTGCCACCCGAGCCGATGCCTTTTTGCATCATTTTCGTACTGCAGGTGTCTTTTTTATTATCATTTTCATAGCGCAGGTGCCAAAAAATGCTGTTTTAATCTGTTAATTTCGTACTGTTGGTCTATTTTTACAATATTTTCGTTGAATACTCAATGCTGTAGGTATCGAAATTGACTTCTTTAATATTGCAAGTATCAAACTTGTATAATTTCATACTGCAGGTACCAAAAAATCCATCATACTGTGGGTATGGTATTTGGTTGATGAAAGGTTAACCCTTGTTGCACCACCCCAGAAATGGGACCTGTGCTTCACTCATTTCAGTTAACAAGCATGAATGTTAAGGGTTGTCTGTATGATTGACTATACCGTGCAGACTATATTGTCCCTCTTTTCTCGTAGTGACGAATGTCATTTGTGTAGTGCTGAACTTCAAAATTGAAATGATTAATTCTGCATACTGATGAATGTTCGGAAAATTTTGAAGCTTGATGAAATAAAAGTTGATAAACGTATTATATGAGCTTTATATATCATTGGAAAGAGAAAATGCTAAACTTTTGAAAATTGTACTTACAGTAAATATATTTTTAGCGAATTTTTTTTTTATGAAGCTTCAAAGACATTCATCAGTATGCGGAAATAATGATTCAGTATTTCGCGCCAATTTTCGTTTTACCTAAATAAGACATTCGTCAGTATGCTTAAAAAGGGACGATATATCAATCCCAGATATGCAAATTAAGGTAATATGTGGCCGGTTGAGTAAACATTTTAGGTGGGGATGCCAATGTTATCCAATACCGTTCTAAAATAACATTTTTACTGTCTGAATGATTGGTAAAAATGAAAATTTTCATGTAAAAATTCTGTGTGAAGATATCCAAGGTGGTGTCCAAATGGTTACCAACACATGCAGGGCCAATTTACAAGTACTTAAAAATTGGAATATAAAATAAAAGCAACTTAAAAATAGATGTATTTTGGGACCATGGCCAGCAAGACCTAATTGTATTTTAGGTTCCAATGCCAAGTACTGCAAATGGAAGCTATGCAGCTGTAATGATTAAACTGTGTGGGAGAGAGCAGCTTGTAAGCGTCATACCAGTACATGTCGAGAGCGACTCCTATCTAGTGATGTTATGTATGATCCATTGAAGTGTTGTAGTCTGTAGATTGAAATGTTGTGAATATCAACAAGTAGGTTAGGTAGAAATGTTTATATTTTGATACAATTAGAGTTGCATTCATCACAGACTACAGAATTGCAGATCTCTCCTGCAGGCAGATCTTTGGGTCCTGCCAGAATTTACCACCCCCTCCCCACCACTAATATTTTGCAAAGTAAAAAAATATATATATAGGAAAACAAAGAATTAGACAACATTTTTAAACAACAATCTTTATCTCCGAATTATTTCTAGATTTGCCAATTTTCCACAGTCCACACCCTGAATCTGCATCCTGAGTTTTGTGTATTTATAGACCAAAATGCGGTGTAAATAAACCTTTGTTTCCATCTTCTGCTATCAGCGAGTGAGGCCCGTTCTTAATTAGACGTGTCATCATGTCAACCAACTGTAGCTTCTATTGCACTATGCCATGCCTGCATTAAGTGTTCTGGTTATGTGTATGCACAAGTTGAACACAGGATTGGTATATTGGCTTTTAAGAAGCCAGCCATCAAAAAAAAAAAAAAGATGCTTGTTTTAAAGTTGTTTGGCTGCAAAATTATTATTTGGCTTGAACTGATAGGTGGCTTTGAATGATTTCCTTGAGACTTGGGCAAAACAGGACTCAGTTGAGAATACAAATATTTGACAGCTGTGTTAAATTTAGATGCTAAATTCCCGCAAAAAATAATTAAATCCCCCCCCCCCCAAAAAAAAAAAAAATTGTTGGGGGGGGGGAAATTTCTGCAAAGAAAACTGAATGACCCAAAACTAAAATATAGTATGATGTTTTTACAGCTTAGGCCATGATCATTAAAGGATTAGTTCAGTGGTCAAGCATGTTCATCTTATATGAAAGAGGACTTTAAAAGAAACAAAATGGTGAAGAAAGCATTCAAAAATTTTATTCCATTGCGGAGATATTCAAGTTTACAGTTTAGTATCATTTCTGTAGATCTGACTGAAATCAGATTAGTTGTGACATCACAATCTCAGATTCCTCAAAATCTGTATGTATTTTAAAAGAGTTAATTTTAATTTTTCACTATTTAAATTATTTTTCTTCAAACCTTCTTCAGATGGTCTATTATAAATACCCTTCCTAGATTAAGTTTTACTACTTTTTTGACATATCCCATGGTTTATAAGCCACAAAATCGCAGACGAAAAATTTAAAAAAAGTATACAAGGGGGAAAATTTTCCCCCAAATTTTGAACCTTGTTGTGAACACTGTTTGACAAGGAATAAAAAAGAAGTACATTTTCTGTTGCCCATCAGACCACATAATATTTTGCATGTTGCAGAAGTTAGGTAATGATTTTTTTTTGTTAGTACATTTTACCTTCCGCATCAAAGCTTTGTTAAACCATATTTCCTCAATCCTATTCGGCACTCTGACTTTCGCCTCAACATTTCCAGCTACCTCAGAAAGACCTGGCAAGACTCCTGGAATCTTGAGACCAGTAATAAACTCCACACTGGAATCTTGAGACCAGTAACAATTTCCACACTATGGAATCTTGAGACCAGTAATAAACTCCACACTATGGAATCTTGAGACCAGTAACAATTTCCACACTATGGAATCTTGAGACCAGTAACAAACTTCACACTATGGAATCTTGAGACCAGTAACAAACTCCACACTATGGAATCTTGAGACCAGTAACAAACTTCACACTATGGAATCTTGAGACCAGTAACAAACTTCACACTATGGAATCTTGAGACCAGTAACAGACTCCACACTATGGAATCTTGAGACCAGTAACAGACTCCACACTATGGAATCTTGAGACCAGTAACAAACTCCACACTATGGAATCTTGAGACCAGTAACAAACTCCACACTATGGAATCTTGAGACCAGTAACAAACTTCACACTATGGAATCTTGAGACCAGTAACTCCACACTACTTGAGACCAGTAACAAACTTCACACTATGGAATCTTGAGGCCAGTAATAAACTCCACACTATGGAATCTTGAGACCAGTAACAGACTCCACACTATGGAAACTTGAGACTAGTAACAGACTCCACACTATGGAGTGTTGAGACCAGTAACAGACTCCACACTATGGAATCTTGAGACTAGTAACAGACTCCACACTATGGAATCTTAAGACCAGTAACAGACTCCACACTATGAAATCTTGAGACCAGTAACAGACTCCACACTATGGAAACTTGAGACCAGTAACAGACTCCACACTATGGAAACTTGAGACTAGTAACAGACTCCACACTATGAAATCTTGAGACCAGTAACAGACTCCACACTATGGAAACTTGAGACCAGTAACAGACTCCACACTATGGAAACTTGAGACTAGTAACAGACTCCACACTATGGAATCTTGAGACTAGTAACAGACTCCACACTATGGAATCTTGAGACTAGTAACAGACTCCACACTATGGAATCTTGAGACCAGTAACAAACTCCACACTATGGAATCTTGAGACCAGTAACAAACTCCACACTATGGAATCTTTAAACCAGTAACAGACTCCACACTATGGAATCTTAAGACTAGTAACAGACTCCACACTATGGAATCTTAAGACTAGTAACAGACTCCACACTATGGAATATTGAGACTAGTAACAGACTCCACACTATGGAATCTTGAGACCAGTGACAGACTCCACACTATGGAATCTTGAGACTAGTAACAGACTCCACACTATGGAATCTTGAGACCAGTAACAGACTCCACACTATGGAATCTTGAGACCAGTAACAAAACTTGAGACTAGTAACAGACACACTATGGAATCTTGAGACCAGTAACAGACTCCACACCATGGAATCTTGAGACTAGTAACAGACTCCACACTATGGAATCTTGAGACCAGTAACAGACTCCACACTGGAAACTTGAGAAGTAACAGACTCCACACTATGGAGAGACCAGTAACAGACTCACACCATGGAATCTTGAGACTAGTAACAGACTTGGAATATTGACCAGTAACAGACTCCACACTATGGAATCTTGAGACCAGTAACAAACTCCACACTATGGAATCTTGAGACCAGTAACAGACTCCACACTATGGAATCTTGAGACCAGTAACAAACTTCACACTATCAATCCCAAAGTAGGGATCAACCTTATCTTATACAGTTGCAATCATAGAGAGGATGTTGTCATCACCCGCATTCATCTTGGCACTCCGTTCTCACCCACTCCTACCTCCTATCAAACTCTCCCAAACCTCTCTGCCTCACTTGCAAAACCGATCTCTCGATCAAGCATATCCTCTTAACCTGTCCTTTATACCTCAACTCCAGATTATTCCTTTCCAGGTATTATGAGCACACTCTTTGGTGATTTACAAAAATAATATATGTTGTGCTATACCTCTCATTGTTGTTGCTTGCAGGCAGAGTTTGTTTATCCCTGAGTATCAATTGTATTCATTTTTCAAGTTATAGATTTAAAATGACAGATTGAGAAGTGTGTTACTAGACATCTGATTACAGTAGTACAATAAATTGCTTGACCTCCAAAGAAAGCAGGCTTGCACTGTGTAGACTGTACTTTTGCCACCATAAGAATTTCAGGGTTGAAATACCTTGCAACTAATCCCACAAACTGATAAAGAATGGCTGCTGTCCCCATTAGTTGTTTGCATAGCAATCATGTTCGCACATTCCACCTCTATTTCTGACCTCTTTAAGAACAATCCCCACTCCAACATCATCACCTTCCTCCGCAACAGCAACTCATCCACCTGATTTCATTCTTACCCACACTTCCCCCATATTCTATCCTACCTTCCTATCTTTCTTTACTTTTTATTATTTTTATTTGCACCTTTATTTTTTCTCTCCTTCCTATCCCCTTTCCGAACCATCTCTGTCCTAACTCTTGCACCTTAAATTTATAACACCCTTTTGGCACATTTGATTGTCGCAGTGCCGTTAAACATTAACAAACCAAACTAAACTACATCAAAGCCCCTGGACCAGCCGGTGGTCAATTCTTTTCAAAATTTTGCACTTTAATCTATTTCCATTTTAATAAAACTTTAGTATATGCCTATACCTTTTTCACTCTTTTGATTGATACATAATCCACTTTAGAAATGTTTTGTTCATATTGTAATGTGCTTGCATTACTCACATTTGACTCAAATTGGCCCTTATAAATAGTTAATGACTTTGGAATAAGCTTTTGTTTCCCTGACACATCCTATTTAAACCATCCAGCCGCATACTTAACATATTTTTAGTATTGGTGTGCAACATGCATGACCACAAAGAGTAATTAGGAATAGACAGTATTCTGCCTGTCTTGGCCTGGTCTGGCTTTGTGGGTTGGACATGATAATAGTACTAATTTGTCCCATTAATCATGTTAATTACTGTATTATTATACTGTGCATTGATGATAAATAAATGTATACAACTAGCTGTAAATAGAGCAGAATTGGATTGAGATTTAGAGAGAAAGGAAGGCTCAGATCAGTCAATCATTTAGCTAAAAATATATTCTACTTTATCCCAATATTGCTGTGTTACAGTATTTTCTGTTTTTGTTTCGAGACCGCCACAAAGACTCGGCGGAGCTAGAATATTGAAAAAACTGAGATCTATGTTCAGAAAATTGTGTTTTTTCTGTTCTCATGTATTTAGAAAATGTACACGTTCTTGTACTATGCATGACTGATTATTTAATTTCATGAAATTGTGTTTGAGAATAATTTCTATTTCAAGCTTAAAAAGAATTCAAATTTACTTCTTTTTCTTTCCCTCAAAAAATAAAACTGATGGATCCAGTGATGGATACACACTTAAGTTTTCTTTTGGTCATGGACTTATAGGCAATTCCTAGTCGACTTGTACCGATTCATATCAATTTTCCTGAATAAAAGCATGTAATATTTGTACCCCAAACATCCCAAATTGTTGTCGAATTTTCCCCTGGAACCCTTACTGGACCTTAACCCCTGGACCCCACCAGGGCTCTAGGTGGGATCCTGGACCCCACGCCTATTGGGCGCATAATATGCATGCGTAATGCCGCCAAGGTGACACATTGATTATCTATATGTAATGATAATCATCAAATTTACCAACCAACCCCCTCCCAAATCAAAAATATGTCACGCTGCCCCTAAATGCACTTCAGCTACTGTACTTTAGAAGCATTCCCAGATGTTCCAGATAATCTACTAGAAGTTTTACTTTTCCTGTTACTGTGCATTATCTGTGCTAAATTAGACATGCATTGCTTGTTTAACATCCTGAATACCTTGAATATGCACATCCTAGACCATATGGATGATAAATCAACATAAACGAAATTGTCCATGGAGCACTCACCTCTACATTTATATGGGACGAAAATAATAAATAGTTGTGTGTATATGGCGAGTACAAATTCTACTGATAATAAGTTTTTGAGCAATTGTGAATATTATATCTGCCTGGGTATTATTTTTGGTTGTTCGAGAGCAGGATGATTAATTTGTCGGTTATGGTCATATGCATTTGTCTTTGCATGCAAGACTTGTTGTGATATCTTTAGAATTGTAGTCAATATCAGGGTAAAATGAGAAACTAAAATGGTAAGTACTGTCATGGTTTATATGCCCATGCAAATTGAAACCCATATCATATGAGCCGCCCAATTATAAAAATGGCATCCCACATGGCATCTTATGTCCCACATGGCATCCTATTTCCCACATGGCATCCTAAATCCCACATGGCATCCTAAATCCCACATGGCATCATAAATCCCACATGGCATTTTATGTCCCACATGGCATCTAAGTCCCACATGGAATCCCATGTCCCAAATGGCATCCCATGTCCTGCATAAAATCCCATGTCCCAAATGGCATCCCATGTCCTGCATGGCATCTGGCCCTTGCCCCACATGGCATCCCCATGTCCCACATGGCATTCCACCATATGTCCTGCATGGCATTCTACCATATGTTCCACATGGCATTCCACCATATGTTCCAGATGGCATTCCACTATATGTCCACATGGCATTCCACTATATGCCCACATGGCATCCCACCATATGCCCACTTGGCATACCACCCAATGTCTCACATGGCATTACATCCTATGTCCCACATGACATCCCTCCCTTTGTTTCATTTCAATGGTTCCGTAACTATTTAAATGGAAGAAAATTCAGTCCAAATAGGACAATCTCTTTCTGAGGAGATCAGTCTTACATTCTCCGTGCCTCAAGGCAGTTGTGCAGGCCTGGTTCTGTACAATCTTTAGGCATGGCACTACAAAATTACACCAGTTCAAATATGCAACATGCTAGAGAGATAACTCTCATGGGATACGCTGACGACCATTCATATTATAGCAGTTTCGCAGCAAACAGCTTTCTAGATGAGCAGCATTGCATAGATGCTTTGGAAGAATATGCTATCCTTGTTTCAACCTGGATGAATAAAAACAGACTAAAACTGAATAATAGTAAAACTGAATACATAAAACTTCAACAGTTGGTACTTTCTTTTGTTATTTCTATGCTTGACTATTGTAGTATGTTGTTTTACGGCTTGCCAAGTACGTCAATAGAAATATGATAGTGCTTCAGGATGCTTGAAGTCCTTATATTGGTTGCCAATAAGGTCTAGAATTTTATTTCGGTTGCTATGCATGTCTTTCAAATGTATACCTGGATTAGCTCCAACCTACTTAACAAGTTATTTTCATGTAAAAGAAAGCAATTATTCACTAAGATCAACTCATTTTTACACATTCGAATACCAAAAACTTACAGGAAAATCTTTGGGGATCGTGCATTTTCTGTAGCTGGGCCAAAAGAATGGAATAGATTGCTGGCCCAGATAAAATTGATAACATCTTTCCCCTTTTCAAAAAGAAACTTAAAACTCACCTTTTTCAATTAGCATTTAAATGATTACTCTGCTTGACTTTCTGCTTTTTATTCTGATTGTAAAGTGCCACTGATTATTACTGTAGAAGTGAGCGCTATATAAAAGTACCTATTATAATTATTGAAATTATTATTATTATTATTATTATCATTATTGTTGTTGTTGTTGTTGTTGTTGTTATTATTACTATGTCTCACATGGCTCCCATCTCTCCCTGTCTCTCATGACATCCCACCCTATGTCTCTCATGGCATCCCACCTAATGTCCTGCATCAGGCTTGTCACCTGATGTCCCACATGGCATACCACCTTATGTCCCACATTGGATCCCACCATATGTCCCACATAGTATCTATCACTCCCCACGTACCAATGACATCCCACTTTATGTCCCGTATGGCATCCCATGTGGTGTCCCACTCTGTGCCACATGTGGCATCCCACCCTATGTACCACATGGCTTTCACCCTATCTACCACATGGCTCTCACCCTATGTCCCACATGATATGCTATCCGATATCCCACATGGCATCGCACCCCATATCCCACATTGCATCCCATCTGATGTCCCACATAGCCTCCTACCCTATGTCACATGTGGTTTCCCACTCTGTGTCACACGTGGAATCCCAATCTATATCCCATATGGCTCCCACCCTGTGTCCCATATGACATGTGGCATCCCACCACATGTCCCACCCCATATCCCACATAGCATCCCATCCGATGTCCCACCCTATTCCATAGTCTCGATTAGCAGTCTCATCATAGCAACCACAGTCCCTGATTGAGCATACTTCTTAGTATGAGAGTCTGTCATTTCATACACCTATGCAAATGAACTGTTGATTAAGAAGATAAAGGAGTTAAATAGTCATGCCTGATATAGCCCTTGGTGCATACCACATCGTATACATCCCATCTTAAGCCCCACATGGCTGCCACCCATGTCCCACATGGCATCCCTCCCTATGTCTATATGCAGTCACATCCTGCCACACTCCCTGACTGAGCATACTAAGTTTAAAAGTCTTGTCAGTTCATAAACTCTAGCAACTTTATGCAAATGAACAGAATAATAAAGGCGGAGTTTAATAATTATGGCTGATACAGCAGTTTATGCAAAAATATTTTGTAGAATTTTAAGGATCTTAAAGCTCAAGTATTATGAGAGACACTTAAGGATCTCTGAAGAATATTGAAAAAATATATCATCTCACAGTTATCTTTTAAGGAAATATTAAATGATTTGGAGACTTTTTATGTAAACTATAGTCTTTTAAACCTGTATAGGTCTGTGAGAAACATTTTAACAGGAAATTCCAGCCCTCTATGAGGATATCTCAAGAAACTTGAACATTTCCTGAGGAATTTTGAAAAAACTTTAACATTTTGAGGAATTCTCAAAACTTTTAACATTTTATGAGGAAATCTGTGGCCGGCCAACCGGCCGGATGTAGTCACCATCACATAGGTTCTCATTATGCTTGGCATGCCTTAACAGTATTCCTATTCCCTGTTTTACATTGGAACTTCATTGAAATTTTGCATTCTGGTTTATTTTTTGAAGTGCTTAAAATCATGATTTCTAGGGTCTGTGCACATACTGACCATAACCTGCAGCTATATGGTATTCAAAGGGCATTAGACCAAAAAGTGAGGGCACTCTTTTTGCAAATTTCACAGATATATTATCCACAAAAATGATAAACTTCGTGCCTCTATGGCCCAGAGACGATGTGAGGGCAAATGTAACTTGAATATTTATTGTAACCAGAAAATTGCTACACCATTGCATGCTAGATAAGGGATTTGTTTTTTTTTAGGGGAACCCCCTAAAAATACACCCTAACGTTTACTCCTTTAATAATTAAAATGATTTGGAATTTGCTTTAAATGGCTACAAAACAGATTAACCATACAGGTGGTTTGTTTGTCATGTATTATTTGGTGTTGTTTTGGTACTTTAGGTATGTTTTTCATCAAGCACCAAATTCTTTTTAAGTACAATCCCTAAATTCTTGCAAAAATGTTCTGCGAGCTTAACTCTAATCCCAGTGAGCATGAATATCTATATGTAGAAAAACATTCTCTTCATTTTTTTTAAACAGAAAATATAAAAAATATAAAAATGAGTGTGATTTTAAGCCGCCTGTCTGCTTATACATCTCAAATGTTACATGGGTTAGGTTATTTTCTTATTTTATCTTTTAGTCACTGCCATGATCTCCTATTCAAACTGCCAATTCCACAAAATCATATTTTTGCCTTTTTTGATATATAATGTTTTATTAGAGCTTTTCCTCCTTTGAGTTTCTTGCATACTTATTTTTACTTAGAATACTTGCAGAAGTTTTGTCAAACATCCAGATTTATCTTACTTCCAGACTTCTGGGACTCAGACAGGGGTTGATAGTGTATTGCTGATAAAAAGCCTGTCCTAAGTGAAAAGATATAAATAATCAGTGTCTGTGAATTGACGGTGCTTTATTTTCTGCACAATCATATCATTCCAATAGTCTTCTAAAAGATTATTACTTTTTAAACACTGTAATTTTGTTGCACTCAGACAAACATTTACATGAAATCAGCAAAATACACTTACAGTAAGTAATTTGCTTTTTGTTTGATCTTGTAAATCTATACAAGTTTGGCTTTTTGTTGAAAATGTAATGTGGGTATTGTCTCCTGTGGTGCCTTGAATTTTTGACTAACGTGCTATGATGTTTCATATGACCTTTGTAGCACTCTCTTCCAAGAAGTTTCCAGGGCTACCTGAACAACACCTAAACAACTGCCTGACCTTATAACTCATAAAACTGGTGAAAGATGATGGCACCTAAAAGATTGTGAAATATGAGTGACATAATTCCCTAGGTCATGGCTGCATGATTTAGAAATGACTGATGTTTTTTAAAAATGAAGAAGACAAATCTGAAAGCTGTCCAAAATCATAACTCATTTTTTTATGTGTTTTTTTTTTTGTTTTAAACAAAACCTGTTGATGATCAATAATTTCCCTTACAGTATAGAAGGCCAACCAGGTGTATCAAAGATCTTTAGTGGGAAGGAACATATGGTCGCTTATACCCATGCTTAAATTGACAAGATCTGGTTTAGAAATAATTTTCCTATCCTATTTCACCATACCCTGACAAAAGTGTGTTTTGTATGGTTTTAAATGAACCGTATGTGTTGGATTTGGGACAAATCTGTGTAACATTTTATTTAGTAAAGACTTCTGTTTCAGACTGATGATTTGATTAACACACTGCAGCATCTCTATGGTCTGCAAATGAAGTGTGTGTCCAGTGATAAATATTGATTCCTCTGTTTTTGTTTCTTTTAATGTTTCATACTAAATTTTCTTCCCCTGTGATTTCCTCTGAGGGTTTCATGCAAATTTAAATATTCTACATTGATGTAGTCAGGGATGTGTGGATTGTGAGAGCAGTTTGATTAATGCTTACTGAGTTAAGTATCAAAATTTGGGTAGTTCTCCATGAGCCCGGTAGGTTGATGGGTACCATTTTGGGGTGCAAATTGCCACTATCGTACCTTTGATGTACCTACTCAAAGATAAATCATTTTTGTATGATATACTTTTCCCTGAAAATACAAAATGGCACCAAAATGCTTCAATTCTATAAAATAAAATAAAATTGTATAAAATCATAATATGGTGCAATAACAAGTAAGCATATCAGTGTCTTGGATATATCAGAACTATTTATGGCAATCTTAATTAAAAAGAATGCATTACATCAGTGATGGTGACCAGAATGGCCTTCATTATTAACAATCTGCCTTCATCGTTAATAGCCTTCATTGTTTATAGCCATAAAAATATATATTTCATGAAAATTCACTTGTATCAACAAGTGCTTCTCATAAAAATCTAAGCATTGTCTTAAACAATTGATTTGAATAAAACCATTCATTTTTAACTTTACTGTGGAAGGGCATTCAAAATGGCTGTAGTGAATGGTTAATTTTTTGGAAATTAGACACCTAAGACATTTTTGGGAAGAGGGTAGAGGAAGGGTGAGAAGAATCTTTTAGTTGACAGTTTCTCTCAGGGATTTAGATTTCTTTTCTTTTTCCTGCTTCTTAGTTTTCCATGCTGCTTATTTCCTTCCTGTGTGGCCTAATCCAGATAAGCTTTGTTTCTTTTAGGTCTCCCCCACATGTTCCTAGTAATACAATTGAGCTTGTTTTGTCTTCCACTTTATTTATGAGCTTTGGTGTACATTCTCGTCAATCTATTTACCTTTGACTTTGTGTAATTGTTTGTATTATGTTTATGTTTAACTTTAAATTCATATCATATTGATGTAATTTTGATCTGTAAAAAACTTTAAATATGTACATGTATGAAAAATATTGTAATTGGTACTATGTGAAAACAAAGATTCAATTCAATTCAATTCAATTCAATTCGATTCTAGTGCACGACAACCACATTGCAGTTTACAATGATCCTCCCATAAAAAAGTATGTTGCAATTGGATATGAGGGTGTAGTCAGGGAGGCTAAAGAAAAATCTCCTTTGGTTGTTCTCACTCTTACATAGTTCTCACAGACAAAACGTTAGGCCATGGACAGGGTTTAACATCAAACTAGAGTGATGAGGCTGTAACTGAAGATGCCCCTGGATCATATTGCCATGGATACCTTGCAACTATCAATGCATCAGTACCATATCTAGTGCTTAAGTTCTCAAACAATTCAAATAATGAACTCTTTAAAGTGTTTTACATAGTTGCCATTTTTGACCAAGCCCTCTATGCCAAAAAAAGAAATTGTGTATGTTGCTGGTGTAGTAGAAGGACAAAAGTACAAGAGGACAATTCCATTGCACAAACACTTGTAGGAGGCATTATTTCACCTTATATGGGAGGGTTTCCTTCCATGGATTGATGAAAACTATTCAAAATGAAAAGTATCACAGCACTGATATAGAGGTCAGCATCCACAATTTTTGTGGATGCATGGAAAGGCAATACTATGAGGATCCGTCATATCCTCAACTCACCTTTTTGATTGTTATTGTGATGATCTGAAGAACTAGAATGGGACCATCAGCCTTTTGGACATAATGGAATGTTTACTTGGTCTTCTAAGGTCTTTAAGAGAGAGGGATCAAACGTCTTGATTCCATAAATGCAATGATTCCAAGGTGCTTTGCATAAGATGATATAAACTATGCAGGATACTTACCTGCCTGCCTACTTAGCAGACATGATAAATCTGCAAACTGATTGCCCTGATGTGTATGGACGGATATCAATTAGTATCAATTTTCTGATGTTGAGGGAAAATGGCAAATAAAATTGGAGATGTCCGTACATCGTTGATAGCCCTAGAGAATTTGCAGGTTGGTGGCAAAATTGGAGCCCTTACATTACTTAACTGCTTAAGGAGAACAAGTATTTTCAAGACTCATTTCAAACCTAGGTGAAGAATGGGCACTAGCCATAACCCCACCAACTACGAAGGCTTCAGGAATTCTCTTGAACATGGTACAGTTCTAAAGGTAAATCTGAAACAAAGAGGTGAACAAACTAAAAAACATCTTTTTTTTTCTGCCAAAGACTAGATTGAGTCCTATCAGTTGCAATCTTGTGAGCCAATTACCAAGCAAGTGTATGGAACTCTGTTAAAAGAACAGTAATTCCTTCTCCCATGTCTCCTGTTAATAGTCACGGTGGTTTGTGTATCAAATCTGCAGGTAGTGAACCACACCCTGAATGAGCTTTTATCTTGTAATCGCAAAAAATGAATGTAGGCCTACAGTGAGGAAATGTGCATATATAGAGAACGATTTAAACTGTACAGACTTGCGCAAATTGAAAACATGCATAAATCAATCTCAAAAAAGAGAATAATGACATCGAAGATATTATTGTAGGAGATTATTAGGACAATTATTAATGATCCGTGAAATCTCAAGATGAATTTTGTGTTTTTTTTTGTTTCAGTATTTTATCGTTTTGAAAAATATTGATTTTGTAATATCAATATTGCTAAATATTCCAGTCCCAGACTTACTTGAAACCTTCTTTTTAGGTACGTTTTCTCATATGATGGGGTTGCAAAACATAATACAACAGCAATGTTTATTTATGTAAATTAGGATGCAGGCATTGTTTCCAAAGTATGCTTTGTTATTGTAAAACAGTGTAGTGGCTCTACATGTCGAAAGTTTCTCTTTAAGCCTACCTGCACCTGACACCTGAGTTAATCCTGAAAACTCTGTATGACAATTACCAACCCTACTTCCAGTTCAGTGTAATGTGTTTCCACTCAAAACAATGATTGGTTATCTGCCATTCCCATTCACGCCACAGCCAAATAGCCCAAGGCTATTTGTGTGTATAAGATTACACAAAGCCAGAGCTGAATAATCAAGGCACTTTTGTAATTAAAATCGCTTATCCGTGTTAGGTGTCTTAGTGGGAGAAGTTTGTTTTAAAACTGGTGAAAAAAATACCTGTGTATCATAATGCCTGAGGTAATTAATAATGTACATTAACTGTGACTGATTGGCGGACCATTTCTCTTAAGAAAAGATATTGCTTCATGTACGGTTTTCTTGTTGGGTAGACATCTGAACTCTGGGCATTACCTGATTACAATTAAACTTTTTTACAATTACTTTTAATATTTTCTACACAATACCCTCTATCTTGATTGGCATTTTGTGATGAACATAGCTTCTACAAGGCTACAAACTCGTCAACATTTCATTATCTAGAACATTTTATTTTCTAAATAACTTTATATTTTGAATTAAGTGTGTACTTGCTGTGTGCAATAAAGAAAAATGAAAGCTGAATGAATTTATCATTCTGCCTATAGAAGAACATGATAAATGCTGATACTAACCCAAATAATAATCAGATTTTTTGGGGGCTAGGATATGAATGATTTAAAAATAATGCAATGTCAAAGACTGAACTTTGATTAATGAAATTTTATTAAAAGCTGTTGACGCTTTATTGTTTCTTTTTTGCAGTTTATAGTACAGAAAAGGACTGATCAATGCAATTGTTCTTGTGAAAGACTTCAGATGTCATATTTAAACAATATATCATATCTAACTCGTTCTACCATTATCCAAGTTTCATTTTCTATTCATTTTTTTTCAAACAGTTTTCAGTAAACATTGAAGTCATGTGCCCCTAAAGTTTGAACACACTGAGAAATCCCTACATTTTGATCATCTGTAATATGTTTTTCCTAGTATACAAAAACTTCTTTAATCAGCAAAATACATGTTATAGAATATTCTTCATGAACTTTAATGTTGCATAAGCAAAGAGCGATACAATGTCACTTTATGAAAGAGATTGGGAAAATATTTTCATTAAAATGATGCTTTGATATATTCATTTTCCAGTCATTTTGTTATAAAAGCAGAGAGTTTACACAAAATTACATTACGATCTGTCTAATTATGTTATTTATACTTTCATGTGTCTTTGATTATTATCTCACTTAAGTGTTCCTTTTTTGCAATAGAATCTTACCATTAGTTTGATATGATTTCAGACATGCCCACATAAAGGGGTGGATACAAAGCAAAAGCAACCACTTCTGGAAGTCTATCATACAAAAATCAAAGGATCATACTACACAAAAATGCATATGAGGATTCACCCCCAAAATGGTACCAAAATGACAGTTTTGGAGGTTGAAAGCGATGATGAAAGGGTCAAGTTCGGGGTCCTTTTTGTACCAGAATGTTATAGATTTGGGATATTTTGTGATGTTTTCCCATCTAATGGACTATAGTACTTTTGGTCTTGCTTGTTGTACAAAGGTGATGGCAGTGGATGATGAACACTCATCTGCACTCAGGAGGGTGAACATGACATGCATTGTGGCGCTAATGATTTGTTGTTTCAATACAATCTATTAGTTAAACTCTCATATCTGAACATTTCATCACAATGAAGAAAAATGTGGAAAAGGATTACAACTATCATAAAGCATAATTGTTATAATTTGCGACTTTAGTATCCATCACTCTGTGAGCTGCCGTAACAAGAAATGACGTCAATTAAAAGTTGTGCCTTGTGGCGCTAATGATTAAACATTTATTTGTGAAACTTAAACATTTCATCACAATAACAGTAAATTAAAAGTTAAGCATTCTTAAACTTACTAACAGTAAACAACAACAAAAAAGACCAGAAATATCTTGAAAGGATTCCGGATACAAGACTAAATTAAACGAAAAGATGCAAAATCGAAAACCATTTCATTATGGGACTTTAATTTATCATTTCTTGTTGCTATATGCTCTTCTAAACTTATGAATAATTTTTAATTTAGAAATCAAGTGATGAACAGATGGGCTATTATTTTGTATTTTACATTCATAAATTACCTGCTTACCTACTATAATCACTTTGTGAGTTAACCTAAAATCACTGCCGACTTTGAAAAAAAAACATGTAGAATAGAAGAGTGGGAAATGTGAGGAAATTGAAGATTAACAAAATAAGTCATTGTCTCTTGCCAAAAAAACCTGGTAACTCAGCAATCAACAAACAAATGTTGGAGTGATTCTGCATCTAAATTACAAAATCTACGTTGTGGGGAGTCAGCCTATACTCCAAATTCACTTTGAAAAGCCACTCATTTAAAAGAATTATATTATGCAAAAATTATTTGAAAAGCTCTCGAGTTGTTATCTATTGTTGTCAAAAAGAGAAGATTGAAAATATGGCGAAGATCATTTTCAGAATAAGCATAAATATCTTTAAGTTTAGTTTTTAGTCCAGACTGTCGGGAGGATGTGTGGAGGGGGGGGGGGATATACTGAAGACACTAATACCTCATAAAAAATCTTACTCTTAATGGTCTCCCAAGTTA
Organism: Chiridota heheva; assembly: GCA_020152595.1. Classification (NCBI taxonomy): domain Eukaryota; kingdom Metazoa; phylum Echinodermata; class Holothuroidea; order Apodida; family Chiridotidae; genus Chiridota; species Chiridota heheva. The sequence goes on along the minus strand of JAIGNY010002731.1, from coordinate 1,090,068 downwards.
TAACATAAGCCATTTATACATAATAAAATATCTGCCTCATCTTTTGTTCCAACATCAATAGCCCCATGGTAGGGTAGTATACCAACCGAATTAATTATGTTTTTCCGATTGCTAGGGAGAGCGTTGAATATGCCTAACAATTTTAAAATATTTAGTATTATTGAGACCTCTCTGATGGAAAAACTTAAATTCCCCCTCATATCTAAAATATCTCGGACTTTTGAAAAGCCCTTTTTCCATGATAGTTCTGTCATGTTGTTCCATAAAATAATATTTATGGTATCATCTGCATTGTTAAGAATAGGGTTGCTAATGTTTGACCACACCTTCAAAATTTCTTTATAGAAAATAGGCACATGAACTGGGATGCAGTCAACATCAAAATTACAATTTAGCAAGTAAATACCCCCAATTTTGTAAAGGAAATGGAGGACTATCAGTTTCCAGCCAAGAGAGTTGGAGGAATTTAAACATTTTAGCCACATCATCTTATTTGACTTAATAAAAACTCTTTACTTTAAATTAATCATCTTTAAACCTCCATCTTTATACTCATTAACCATAGCTGTGCACTTTATTTTGTCTTGCCCCTTCCAAATAAAGTTATATAATATTCTCTCAATATTTTTAATATAACTTTCAGAAATGCTGAGTACTGAGCCCACATATAGTAATTTGGAAATACCGAACCATTTGATAATCTGAACCTTCCCAAGAATTGACAGATTTCTAGCCCTCCAAAGATTGAGGTTATTGCTAATATCTTCAATGATACCATCCATGTTTTTATTCAATGCTGTCTTGTTGTTGTACGAGATGTAAATACCCATTATCTTCATTGTACTATATGACCCAATTTAGTCCAGCCACTTTTGCTTTGTTTACTCTCTGAAAATTAACCCCCAAGACCATGGAAAAAGTTTTAGCTGGGTTAATCTTAAGGTTGGACGACTTTTCAAAATCCTTAAGTACTGTCAAGATATAATGTAAAGATTGCTCATCTTTTGTTGAAACTGTCATATCATCTGCAAAAAGTGATAGTTTGATATACGTATTGATATTCCTAATCCTAACCCGGATACCACATATATTGTCACTATTCCTTAACTTGACAGCTAAAGTTTCAGTTGAAAGGATGAATAAATAAGAGATAAGGGATCCCTTGTCTGACCCCACAGGTTAAAGGGAAGTATCCTGTTGACAACTTCCCATTCATAACACAACCTTCACTGATTCATATAAAAGTTATAATCAATTGTATTGTTGATGGTCCAAAATTATAAGCTGTCAGTACTTTGAACAGAAAGTCATGACTAAGACTAAGAGAATCAAAAGCTTTATGGAAGTCAACTGAAATGGCTATGCCGACATATGATAAGAATCAGTATAATGCATGATATCGAAAACTATGCAGATTGCCTGTGCAATGTTCTTCCCGGGAATAAGAGCATTTTGGTCAGGGTAAATTATATAATCTAAAATCCTTTTCAAACATGTTGCAATGGTTTTTGCCCCTATCTTGTATTTTACATTTTTAATAAAATTTTATAATTCTCTAACAAAGATTTATCCTTTCCATCTTTAGGTACCGTATAACAACTATGACACTTTACCTTTGTGATGCCGATAATGGTGCTAATGATTGTTAAGAGTGAGGTTACAAACTTTTGTAATTACAATTGCAACCATGTACCAAATTGTTTTTAAATATCAGGTCCAGTTTATATAATGAAAGAAACACAAATTTCAGGTGCGTCAATGAAATAATTACCAATTATCTTTTCATGTACATCCACTGCTTGTAAATCCACCACTACAAAAGTTTGAACCAAAGCATAACATCTGTTGAAACCATACTGTTATACTATCTGTAATATATGCCAATCAAATGTTTAGTTTGAAATTAATTCTTAAATAGAATCATAATAATAAAGTCATAAATATATCAATCTGAAAATATTTATGTGCAAGCATTGAAAAATCTTCTAACTGTTTCAGCCATAAATATTGATTTTTTTTTTGCAGTCTGCTCATGATCTGTATGCTGTTTCTGATAATAATAAAATATTTTCCAGGTGAAGCACTAAGAAACCTAATAAAGTATTATTTCTTAATCCCTGCCCAATCCCTTTACCTTGTCCTATCCTATCCCCATTCCTGCTCCTGCCTTTATCCTATCCTTTTTCCCCCATCCTGCCCTGCCCTTGCCCCATCCCCTCCCCATCCCCATCCCTTCCCATGCCACATACATCCCTTCCCTTCACCCACAAAAGCTGACACAAGTAATTAGCTCCTCTGTCCCCAGGCATTTGTTTTTAACGTTTGTGAAATCTATCCAGTTCTATCTTTGCCCTCATCTGCAGAGGCAATCTAATATTAATGTACAAGGTATTCCCTTCAGACAGCTACAATCTTGGACAAAACTCGTTGAGACACTTAAATAATTTATGTGATGCTTTTCATGAACCTACTTTTTATTGTTAATTATTCCACATTTAGAAATCATAAATGCTGGAAAATTTCTTCTATTGCCTCTTCAATCCCTATTCTTTCATTTGTAATCAATATTTTAGAATTTTAAGGACAATTTCATAATTTCATTGACGCCGCCAGTGCCCCTTACCCCTACCTAACTTTATTTAACGTCCTCCCTTCCCCCTCCCCATTTAATGTTGGCCATTGCAACTGTTTTCTTCTTCTGGAAATGATGTTAAGAAAGAAAGTAAATTCAACATTGAAAAGGGGGAAGGGGTAGGCAGTCACAATTATCAGAAAAATATTAAAGAAACATAACACTATAAGATATGTAGATCTCAAAACGCTGAAATGTTCCAACATGTCCAAGATAGTCTGAGGAAAGAATGTCAATTTTTCACTCAGATACCTTGCATTATTTCTTGAAAGAAGATGTGTTTTCTTTGTCTTGAGAAATAATAGTGATACAAATTTGAAATAAAATAAGTTACATGATGAATTAGAATATAGTTGGGGTTTGGAATAAATAAATAGGTCAAATAAAAACTATTTTGATGTGCTTTGAATGTTGCAAATACCTGTCAGAATCTGTGTACTTTTCGGTGATGGAATGAAATGAATGAAGAGTGCGGAGGAAGAAGGGTCGACACAAGGGTGTCTGTCAAAAAGACAGAAAGTGGAGGGCGATCTTAGTGAAGGGCTGGAGTTAAATGTAAAATTTTAAAAATAAAAAAACGGGATATTAGAATAGTTATTGTAATCTGGGGGGGAGGGGGGGCTACATCTCTGTATTGTAAGAAGACAATAATTTGGCATGTTTGGTGTATTTCTTTCCTATAGCGCGAGGGGGGGGGGGTGGAGCAATTGCAAGCATGCCAAAGAGAATTATACGTCGGAAATATTAACATTCGATTCTCTGTGGAGAATATGCACATTATCTGAACCTTGAACAGCTCATCAGTGAGCCATTTGGTTTTACACATAAAAGCAATTACAAAGGACAGTGAACGCCAAAAAAGTGTTAAGAGACAATGTACTGTCAATTCCATTCAAAATTTGGACTCACCGACTTTTCTATTGTCATTTCAACAGTGACGCACTGGCTCACATGTGGTTCACCATCTGCAAACGCACCTGTTTAAAAGGGGTAGAACAAACATTCCAATAATTGGAGAAAGAATGCATTCATCACAATGTTCTACACTGGTATTAACTTACTAATACCAAGCATGTAAACAAAACTTGAACTTCTTTGAATGTCATTCATGTAACATTGACACTGGTATTTCTTATTGACTCTCTCTCTCTCTCTTTCTTGCTTTGGTTGTGCTGTTTTGTAGAGTTTAAATAAAAAAATGTTTCATTCACTGGCATTAACGTATTGATTTTATCTTTATTTCTTAATTACCCAATATTTGGTAATACCCAATATTTGTTCATCTATATTTATTGAATATACCAAAATATGAATTATCATATTCTATAAACATACCTGATTTGAACAGATTTACAGTTTTCATGAGAAAATTGACAAATTGTATGTTGAAATTTCATTCCAAAATTTGCAATTACCTTCAGTTGAGTACAGTGAGCACTACTCTCATATCAGTTCAAAGCTGTGTTTTAGCTGTGATTTTGTGAAATTGCCAATCAAAAGACAGCTGCAAAGCTAGCGAGATGAAACCTTGCTTGTCACCAATAAATATAGATGAACAAATTTATTGGTGCTGGTAAATGGATGAAGGATGGATAATCATTTCCATTATAGGCCTACAATAGAAAAATCATCAAAAGTATGTTTAGTACATTGTATGTCATGGTTATCACCACTAATGTAAACAAAGTGTGGTGAAGGTTGCTATTTTAATTTTTTGAAAGTTGTGTGTGAGATGTTTCACAACAGCAGCGCTAGTTTGTGCTGAGTGGTTAAATTATGGTTCAGTGTTTGTTCCCCTTTTTATTTGGGTGTCAACATTCCAAAATTTATCCTGCAGTCAGTGCCTGCACACATACATGTATACAAATATCCATCTGCTTTTTGTATATTTCTTTGAAAATGAATTGCCAAGAACTAAATTCTGGAAGCATTTTTGTTTATATCTTGAGATGGGGTATAACATACACTTTATAAGAACCCAGTCTGCATTCCGTGGACTAAGACACAAAATTTCTGGTGTGAAACTTACTTCTTTCTTTGGCGTGCTGGCGGAAAAAGGATGGCTGTTACTTGGGGTACCGGCGTGGCAATAAAATATCTACCTTTGGCGTAAAAAAATCTATTGCAGGATTTGCGGCGTTGACAAAAGACACAATGAGTTATTTACAAATACTAATAAATTTTACACAATGTACTAGGCCTATTAAACTAAATAACTTTGAAACAATTACACTTAAAGACATTTTAACTCCTTCTAGATTACCTTAGAGGAACAATGCAATGGCAGCCATTATAAAAGAGGTGATGTAGGGAGGGCGCAATGCTTAAATAATTTTTCTTTGCTATATATTTACTTTTGTGTATTCCTGTATCATTGACTTTATATAAATTATAAATAGAATACTATCAAGAACTAATGCATGTTCATTAGTTGTACTATTAGCCAATCATGTTATATTAAAAGTAAAAGCAAGTTTTGTCACCACGGAAAGTATTGTAGAAGCAAAATACTAAACAAGACTTAAGCTTATTGTTGTAACTCGCTGCATGGTCTCTTGATGTCTTGCTGTACAAAAGCAAAGGCCTTGTTGTACCTTCAGCGTAGGTTTTACATGGATTGCACCCTGGATAAGAATGTGCTTTGCCCATCTGCTCATGAACCTTTCTAAGTTAAGTGAAAGAAAAATATTTCTTTGTTTTACAGAAATACATAAGAATTGTCTTCAGATCTGCCTTAATTACATCACATTTCACACTGTGAGGTCATTTTTCAACACACTCGCACAATTTATTTAAAATGTGATAACTCCTCTATCATAGATATATGAAAAAGAAAATTTACGAGAATATTCTTGTAACAATTGTCAATGTATTTTAAAGAAACTTTATTTATTTTCTTTCTTTTTAGGTGAATTTTTTTCTTCGAACTTCACGTTGTAAATTATAAGGCTCAAATTCTGTTTGACTACTTTCCTTAAATATCCTGAAAGTTAAGCAAAAAGTATCTCAGGAAAAATGTAATTGAGTTTGCGGAATGTGAAGATGTGACATATAGTTTCATTTCACTGGTAGTTGTTTCCACACAAATGAGAATAACTACATATCTTCATTTTGTTTCATTTGAAGTCCTCTGTCACATTAAAGATGGACATGACCACTGAACTATTTCTTTACTATGCCTAGCCTAGATAAGTTGATTTTCTTTTTTGAAATACGCTTTTACAGTGATTAAAGCTGTTTTTTCTATGTTCATCTAGGCATATTCTTGGATCATGTATTGAAACAATTGGACAACAAACTCTTAAAGAGCCTTGCACCTGGAACAGTACACCACAGTGGGCTTGCAGTTTTATGTGCTGTAGTAATTCACAGGTAAGACTGCTTTTACCATTTCCAATTCAAACTCTTTTCATTATAAAAGTCTTAAGGAGCATAAAGTATTATAATAGTCTGGGCTGCCCCTCTCACCTGTTGTCTTACACCCTATAAACACAAGCACAATTTAATATTGTAGTACACCTTTTATGCACCTCTCTCTTACTCCCAATCTATTTGTATCTTTCTCTCTCTCTCTCTTACTCACAATCTATTTGTATCTTTCTTTCTCTTTCTTACTACCAATCTATTCCTATCTTTCTCTCTCTCTTACTCCCAATCTATTTCTATCTTTCTCTCTCTCTTACTCCCAATCTATTTCTATCTTTCTCTCTCTCTTACTCCCAATCTATTTATATCTTTCTCTTTCTCTCTCTTCCTCCTAATCTATTTATTTATATCTCTCTCTCTCTCTCTCTTACTCCCAATCTATTCATATCTTTCTCTCTCTCTTACTCCCAATCTATTTCTATCTTTCATTCTCTCTCTAACTTTCCCCTCACCAAAGCGGCTTCCGAAAACGTCACAATATCTTAGACCAGTTGATTACGCTCGACACTGCTATCCACGAATCCTTTGCAAAAAAGGAACACCTCATTGCCATATTTTTTGACCTCGAGAAAGCTTCCGATACTACTTGGAAATATGGCATTACCCGCAAACTTCACACCATCGGCCTCAGAGGCCATCTCCCCATCTTTATTCAAAACTTCCTCTCACCCAGGCAGTTTCAAGTTCGTATTCGCCACACCCTTTTCCAGCCCGTACCACCAAAAAGAGGGCGTCCCCCAAGGCAGCATCCTCTCTCCCACCCTCTTCAACCTGAGTATTAATTACATCGCAGATAACCTTAGCCCTAACATCAAATATACCTGCTATGTGGATGACTTCACCATCTTTTACTTTTCCCCTAGCTTTCCTATTGTTGAAAATAGGCTCCAAATCAGCCTAAACCAGCCGCAAGTCTGGAGCAACAATAACGGTTTTAGATTCTCCAAAGACAAGACAGTCTGCATGCACTTTTGTCATTTCAACAACCTCCACCCCAACCTGAACTTTGTGCTCAATGGCAATTGCATCCCTAAAGTTGAACACACAAAGTTCCTGGGTCTAACTCTAAACCCCAAGCTCACCTACAAGCAACACATCACCAACTTAAGACTAAAATGCAACAGCACCCTTAACATCCTCCAACTCCTCTCCAACACCACTTGGGGTGCGAACCGCTATGCTCTCCTCAAAATTTTAAGGCTCACCATTCGTGCCAAGCTTGACTACGGCAATATTGTCTACTCTGTCGCTCACAACTCATACCTCTACCACATCAACACCATCCAAAATGAAACCCTCAGGCTTTGCCTAGGTGCCTACAGGACCTCCCCAATCACCAACCTTCATGTTGAAGCCAACAAACCCCCTTTTCTACTTAGATGTAGAAAGCTTAGCCTCTCCTATGCTTTTAGAGTCCTCACCAGCACCCAGAACCCTGTTAACAACCTCATTAGGTACCCCAATTTCTCCACCCTCTTTGATAGGACTAAAACCCTATCCCCTCCCTTCAGCTTACGCATTAAATCAGACCTATTCCATCTCGCCATCAACCCCGCCACTCTCGGCACCTTCTCCTGGCCCACTTTTCCTCCTTGGGCCACCCCCTTCCCTTCTGTCCACCTGGGCCTCTCCACTTATCACAAAACTCAAACCCACCCTAACATCTTCATCAATCTCCACAACCAAATCAAAAACCAACTCTTAAATTACACCTCCATCTATACTGATGGCTCCAAGGAAGGCAACAAGACAGCTGCTGCTGCCGTCATCCAAGACATCACCCTCAGTAGCAGACTTCCCGACTACTCATCCATCTTTTCAGCCGAGGCTAAGGCCATTCTCCTCGCTCTCAACTTTATTGAGTACTCTCCGCTCAGCCACTTTGCCATTTTCTCCGACTCAAAGGCTGTTCGTACTTCTTTACTCAACCATAAATGGGATAACTTTACATGCCACCTCCTCCTCCGGAAACTCCTTTCTCCCACCCTCTGCAGGAAAAAGTTATTTTCTTCTGACTACCCAGCCATGTTGGCATCCCTGGCAATGACAGGGCTGATGCAGCCGCTAAGCTTGCCCTCAACCTCCTTCCTACCTCTTTTCCCAAAACCCTCTTTGACATTAAACCTCTTATCGCTTCCCTTGTTCGTGACCGCTGGCAAACCTCATGGACCTCCCAAATTGATAACAAACTCCATGTCATCCAACCCACAATTTCGATCAAATCCACCATCAACAACCTTTCTCGTATCGACAACATTCATATTACCCGTCTTAGAATTGGTCACACCCACCTCACTCACTCCCACCTCCTTATTGGCTCCCCCCAACCCCTCTGCAACAATTTCCATTGCACCCTCACAATCCATCACATTCTCCTTGCTTGCCTCTGTACAACCTTCCCAGAGCTTCCCTCGCTCCCCACAATTCAATTGCTGAGTTCTTCCAGAAAAATCCTCCGGATAAAATTATCTCCTTTCTTCGTCATGCTTTCCTCTACAACCACATTTAATTCTTCTCTTCCATCCCCTCTCTACTTTGTTTTTGTTTCAACCATGCACCTCCCCTCTCGATCACAGCTTTTTGACCTTTTGTTCTTGATTTTCTCTCATTCTCCCCCTGTTTCCTTTCCTTTCTACCTCTAAAATGATCTGACCTCTCAGGCACAATTTGACCCTCGTTGTCATGGTGCCATTAAGCCCTCATCAAACAAACAAAACAAACTTACTCCCAATCTATTTGTATCTTCAGTTTTTTAAGGTTATAGTTAGAACTATTCTGGGACTAAAACAATATGGTATGTCATTGTTACACTATTTCAGCAACATGAACCATTAAAAACTACATTTATGTGCTTCAACATATTTACCTTGGCCTTCTGAACTGTCTGTCTGTTGGCAAGCCTCAACGCAGAGGCTCAAAAAGAAACAAAATGGTTGTTTTATTAATATTACTATACATGTATAAGTGGGATTTGCCCACCAAAAGTGTGTGTGTGTGGTGGAGAAGGGAGGGAAGGGGGGGGGGGGGTGAATGATAAAATACAAAATACCATATAAAGGTTATGGAAAGAAGTGTGGAGGGCAGATTTCCCCTTGCACCCCCCAAATCCCACCTATGTTGGCTACAACTTTTCTGTAAGTAAAACTTCTAGACCATAGTAGTGTTGTTCAAATTCAAATAAACCAGATGTCAATTGAGTACAGAAATTCCTGCTTGGTAAGTAAAATACTTCCTTATTGGAGCTCTATGTATTCTCTCCAGGAAACCATGGCTTGACCGGTAACCTCCATGAGAAATACCTGGTAGTTCATGTTCATTGATTACAGAGTACGTGAGTATAGGGCTTATATGCAGAAAGCATGAACTCATAACCTAAAGGATGTACGTGTGAATGACTCCATGTTTATTGTTACAGCAAAATGAAATGATATTTAAAACCTTAAGTTCGATTTCATGGAACAATAAAAAAAATTGAAAGTGCAGTATTTGATCTTTATCTTGTTAGATGTTTCACCTTTGATTACCAAGAACATGCAAACTGTTTAGGTCTGGGTGTCACAGTGAAAAGTGAAAGCGAGCTTCCTGTCATAGCTCCAGCATTTCATTTTGTTTTTGTATCAATGTAAGACAACATGGTTATGATTTCTTCATATAACCATCGTGTATTAGTTTGATTAAATTTCATTTGTATTTATTTTCTATTTTTTTTAATGGTGAAGAAACTTTAAAGTATTCCAAAACATTCAGAGTTCTGTATTATATTGATAGAAGTGACTGAAATTAGATTAGTTGTGACGTCACATACTCAGATTCCTCCAATTCTTTAGTATTCTACCATATATTGTCCTGCAATTTTGTGGCTTAAAATCATTGGATATATCAGGAAAACAAAATATAGTAAGAGTAATCTATAGTTTAGCACCTGAAGAAAGTTTGAGGGAAAATATTTCAAATAGTAAAAAAAGTTTAATGAATTTCGTTTAAATACATTATCAATTGTTAAGAATGTGAGGATGAGGGTGCCAATCTGCCATAGTAGACTCACTACACCAGTCATTTCTATACAGATAAGATATTGAAGCAGTTTTTTCACCATTTTGTTTCTATTGAAGTCCTTCAAGCTTGGTTGACCACTGAGCTAATCCTTTGGAGGAGAGTAGCTGATTCTTCTGGATCTTAAAATAAAAATTCAATATGCAAAAGAATGTTCTATGTCTGTATTATTTAGAATTTCAGTTTTTAATGAGAATGAAATAGAAAGTTTTGTTCCTATCAATTTTCCTTTAAGTTTTAAAGTGGTCTCATAGCGATACAACTAGTTGGAAAAGAAACATGCACTGCTTGCAATTCCTTATCCAACATTGCTTTATTTACTCATCATCACCCCACAAGAAATATTCTTTACTAATTCTGGATGTCTTTGATTTTGTTTAGTTTTCTGTATTTTTCTTTTGTGATGGTGGTGACAATCCTTCTTAGCCTGTCACCATAGGTGTAGGAACCAGGGGGCATACATGTGCCCTCCACACTTTTCGAAAAATGACAAAAGTGCCCCTTATGAAAATGAAGAGTGCCCCTCAATTACTGTCAAAGGTGCAAGAACTGGTAGAATGTGTGCACACTTTGTACAAAATTATACAAAAGTGCCCCTTTCAAAATGAAGTACCCTTATTTACTGACCCAATAGTAGGAAACTGGCGACTTTTGTCAGTCCCATGAACGAGAGAAATGTGTCCGCATTGGAAAAGTACCCCTTTCTAAAACTGAAGTGTCCTTTTACTGTTTGTATGTTTTGGTCTCACTTATTCTATCTACAGATTTGGATGGGGGATATATGCATATGACTTGTGAAGTGCCCCAAGAGGTTGTGCCCTTTCCCCCCCCATCCCCCATCCCAACTTTTCAAAAGCTTCCTTACACCCCTGCCCGTCACCTTATCATGTTAAACCATAAGAGATGTGCCATTAATCCAACTGATGTTCTCTCTGTTCAGGTAGTTAATTGTTATATCATCTGTTGAAAATTCTGGAATGTGTCAAGTTCTTCCTGGTATTAATTACCACTCGATATTGGTTTTTGTTAAGCCCTTGCAAACGTCTCAAGTAGGTGCCACCTTTACCACTAAACCACCAAGTCACACTTTTATAAGTCTTAGTTTGTTACTGAGTTTCATCCTCTGGGTCAACCTCTGAGATTGATTTGAAACATTTCACTTTAAAGTAGACATTATTCTCTGGGAGTCAATCAGTGCATGCTAGTTTAGTTTTGTCTTCCAATAATTTATATGTGCATGGATTCTACCTCCGTGATGTGTGTAAGGTATGTCTTGTTCAGGATGACAATGAGGGGGCACTTCCTTTGATTTGAGTAGGGTTACCGCCTTCCATTTATACATGGTAATTCAACATGTACATGGTTGAAGATGAATTTTAGGGAATTTACAATCTATGCCACACAATTCAAGATTCTTCACTGAATCTTATAAATAAGATTTTCCTAGTAGATCAGGGGCCTTGATCATTCTTAGTGTATAATTCAGAATAAATTGGTTTTTGTCCAGTTATAAAGAAACTCTGGGCCGAAATATGAGACTGTAGTTTTCTGGGTCTGTAGTATATTTGTATATGCTTTTAATGCACATTATGGCACCTAGCTTTGATACCAATGTTCAAATCAACCATTATCAATTCTATAAAACACTTTTTCAACAGCAAGGGTATTATAAAACACCTTTTAATTAATACTTTGTCTAAAACAGTTTTGAATGATCAATCACCATATTTGTCTTTAACAACTTTTTGGGAGTGTTCTCTGCCCGTTCTCTGGGCCCATAGATCTGCACAAGCCTGCAGTAAAGACCTGAAAATGATATATTGCCTCTTTGTTGTGAGTACAATGTATTAAGTAAACCACTCTGTTGCTATGCCATCTTTGAATCTACATACAACCAGGAAAGTGGGAGGGACATGGCCTCTAATCCCCAAATTGTGTGTGTGTGTGTAAGGCAGAGAGGGAGGGGGGGGGGGGTTGGACAAGAGGCAAATATTCCCCAAATATATCAAATTTCTAAAATTCTGCTGAAATTTTTTTGCCAGGATTTACGGCCCTGCACGCAACATATAACTACAGATACACTCCAATTCACTGAAGATCTGAGATAATTTTCCTTTATTTGTTTTCTTTTCTGGGTTATCACGTGTGATTGTGAATCATCTTCAACAGCTAAGTTAAGATATTGTTTAAGCATGGGTACGTACGTACGCCATGTGCACTTTCCATCTGCTGAAGTAATCTTGCAACCTGAATATGAATAGGTTAAGGTAAAGGTAATGGAAATTTATAGTATAGCGCACATTACTGAACATTCAATGGTGCTTTGCAACAACTGAGCGTAACAAGTATGAATAAACAACAGCTAACAAGTTTAGTAGGCTAAGTTTAGCTTTGAAACAGTTTAGACTTGGTAAATTTATATCAATGCCTGGTAGTCTGGCAATAAAGCATTTCAATCTTTTAGTGTTTGAGCAGTAAGGAAAGAAGGAGTATTTACATTCGTTTTAGCATAGGGAACGGGAAAACCAGATATGATTATTTCTTGTATTGATTATTACGTTTAGGGATTAGGTTTTTATTATCAATGGCGATGATTGTTATTGATTTTACATAACGGGAAGCAGGTGTCCTTTCTCCTTGTTTTTAGCAGGGGCCAATCTATTATTTATGCGTCTTTATTTATTGTATTTATGTTATTTTATGATAAATCAATTAATACCTACATCACCTTGTTATCTTTTTTGCTTTTCGTTTTTGAGGAAACTGACTGAGGGCTGGTTTCAGATTAGGGAGGACAGACTGACAGAGGCACGTATGAGTTAGAGGCACCCCTGATAGGGGTTTCCCGGTTGCATGCATGCTTTATTTTGATGACAAATTGTTAAATTATTAACACAAATTGAAATTTTGTTCGATTTTGGCAACAGTTCCTGAAAAATTCTCAAAATTGACAGTGCTTTTATGGAAAGTGAAGAATATTCCTAGCCTGAGAAATTGAAAAAAAAAATACTGGAAATTGAAGAAGATTTCACAAACATGCAGGGAATTTCTCGGAAAATGAAGAGATTTCCCAAAAATTTACAGAGATTTCCTGAAAATTCTGCAAAAATTATAGAACATTTTTTCTGAAAATAAGGAAAATTTCCTAAAAAATTCAAGGAAAGTTCCATAATATTCTGTGATTTTTCCCAATTAGCTTGGGCAAAAAGATAAAGGCCTTTTTAAAATTGTATTGCTTTGAAAATTTATTATGGCTCCCATGCATGCATGGCCCTGATGATAAGAACTTCACCTCTGTATCCAAAGGTTTTTGGTTCTATATTGTAGATTGTGGCCCTTGAAATGTTTGATAAAAGCCTGAAAATAGCTTCTATTTTCAAAATGGATTTCTATTGTCAAAATGGATTAGAATTAAGCCTCACATTACCATTTCATACCTTTTTTGGTACTTTAACAGACTATGCACCAGAATAGATAACAAAATTTGTGTTTCCTACTCTGGTACGTAAGTCTATTTAAGTACCACAAAAGGAGTATAATGGTAATGTGAGGGCTTTATTTTAATCCAATTTGACAATACTGAGAAATCCATTTTGAAAATAAAAGCTGTTTTAAGCTTTTTATCCAAAAGTGCAGATTTTTAGGTCAATTTGAAGATTTGGAAGTCCAAAGGAAAGATGATTGGTCGAAAATGGGAAGATTTTGGGTGCAAACTAAAAGGTTTGGTCCAAAAGTAACAATAGCTCAGTCGATACAATTGCGAAAAATGCCACACATGGCTCATTTAATACTTCAGTTAATTATATTTATGGCTTCCACAGAAGTTTGGGGGGTTAGGGGGGGAGGCTAAGCCCCCAATAACCCCCTTAAACACGTCACTGCTTTCTTTATTACTCTCCATACAAACAAACAAAAAATGGTATGACACAGCCCTTTTTTAAAGGGTGTCTTTGTAGTTGAATATGTTTGGATAAATCATATTACATTCAACATTGCATAATGGTGATAGGTATATTTCATAGTATCTTAAGTAAAAGATCACATGGAAGGGCTTCATCAAGTTCATTGTTACCATGTATCCAGACAAATACCACTGAGTGGGTGTTATTAGTTCGTCCCTCATTCCATAATAAAAACAAATGTAGGAAAAATGTAGTTTTGAGAAGATTGATTTTAATTTTCGAATTTACTTTTCATTGTGATTCTGAAGGGTGAAATAGTACATTGACACCTCATTGAAAAGGGCAAAAGATACAAGTTTTGAAAATTATTACGAAAATTAATATATCACCTTTACATTTAATTAGTCCCAATGATATTCGCGAGTATGCAGAATTGATACAGAAAGTTAAAACAAATTGATATTTGTCACTGCACGAAAAGAGGGACAAGAAGCTCCAGGGCACATTTTCCAAAAGGTTGTACATGTCACATGTTGAGGAAGCGTATACTAAAATGCTTGCAAACACCAAACAATTTCATCCCAATTCAGTTTGATAGGACCAGTGAAGCTAGACTGGTGCTTGTGATGAAACAAACTTGCACTGATACTTTGTTGATCATGCAGCTAAATTTTGCCAAAAAGAAAAAGAAATATATTATCTCTATATCTACATGATGATGATGTGTACATTTTGGGTGCAGGAGTGTGTACATGGAGCTACTGCAGTCTGCAGCATGTACGTATTCAACTTCTTAGCACAAGAAATAACTTTTCAAGACTGTATCCTTAAAGGATTAGTTCAGTGGTCAAGCATGCTCATCTTATTTGAAAGAGGTCTTGAAAAGAAACAAAATGGTGAAGAAAGTGTTCAAAAATCTTATTCCGTTATATTTAAGTTTAATCAAGTTTGGTATCATTTCTGTAGAAACAACTGAAATCAGACTAGTTGTGATGTTACAGCTTCAGATTCATCAGTCTTTTATGTATTTTAAAGAAAGTTTTTAATTTTTTCACTTTAAATCATTTTCCTTTAAACTTTCTTCAAGTGGTATATTATAAGTAGCATTCCTAGATTCAGTTTTACTACTTTTTTGACATATCTCATGGTTTTTAAGCCATAAAATCGCAAGACAAAATATTATAAAATACAGTACAAAGACTGAGCAATCTGAGGCTATTACATCACAACTAGTCGGATTTTAGTCGTTTTTACACAAATGATATCAAACTTTAGACTTAAATATCTCCTTAACGGAATAAGAGTTTTGAAGCTTTCTTCACCATTTTGTTTATTTTGAAGTCCTCTTTCATATAAGATGAACATGTTTGACCCCTGAACTAATCCTTTAAAACACAAAAACGGACTACCAAAACACCCGCACAAAAATCATCTGCAGCACATTATTTTGTTGTTTACTATCTATATATTCATTTTCATTACAACTGTAAACACAACATCATTGTAGATATAAAGATAATATATTTCTTTCCTTTTTGCTAAAGTGTTAACAGTGCAAGTTTTTTAAAGATGCCAAAAGCCCTCTAAAATGGTTAGTTTAACATGCCTGAAGAGTTTTTAGTGCTGTTTTTAACTCAGTTGGAATAGATTTTTTACAATGGAGTTGGCTTTTTTCTAGTGGGATAAATGGAAACTCTTAACAGTGATGAGTGTCTACCTTATGAACAAAGAAAATTCTTTGAATGGAAGGTATTTAGAATCAGAAGTGCTTGCTATTGGTGTCTTTACAGAGAAGCCTTTTAATTGTTAATTCTGACGATTATGCAACTAGAAATCCTGTGCGTAAATAAGGAAACACAGTCAGCAAAGGAAAACAATCTGATGGTTTCTTGTCACACAAGATGATGAATGTAACGGCTATGCCATCAATTGTTGTTTTGAGTTTTATTCCAGATTTATAAGCCATATGATTGCTTCTCAAGTGGTATTGGAGCCCCTGTAACATGCCTGTGTTACTTCCTTGCTTGGGTTTTGAAGGAAGTGTGGCAAGGTAAACTTTCATTTCAACTTTTTGTGTTTTTTTTAACTCAAAAGTTATAGCAAAGACCCTCCTTGCATGCAGGTGTGATGATGGTAGAGAAAACACCTGCTTCTCTTTCAACTTTTATTCTTGCATTCTCTGCAGGCAAAATTAATTCTAACAAAGTGTGTACCATTAAAATATGGTAGGCTGGTAAAAAGAATAGACAAAATTAAACTGGGCAATATAGTTCTGAATATCATGTAGTATATCTTGTCAAAAAAATCAAATCAGACCTCTTCCATCTTGGCATCAACCCCGCCACTCTCGGCACCTACTCCTGGCCCACTTTTCCTCCTTGGGCCACCCCCCTCCCTTCTGTCTACTTAGACCTCTCCACTTATTACAAAACTCAAACTCACTCTAACCTCTTCGTCAATCTCCACAACCAAATCAAAGACCAATTCTCAAATTACACCTCCATCTATACTGATGGCTCCAAGGAAGGCAACAAGACAGCTGCTGCTGCCATCATCCAAGACATCACCCTCAGTAGCAGACTTCCTGACTACTCATCCATCTTTTCAGCCGAGGCTAAAGCCATTCTCCTCGCCCTTAACTTTATTGAGTACTCTCCTCTTAGTCACTTTGCCATTTTCTCTGACTCAAAGGCTGTTCTTACTTTATTACTCAATCTTAAATGGGATAACCTCACCTACCACCTCCTCCTCCGGAAACTCTTTTCTCCCACCCTCTGCAGGAAAAGTGTGTTTTTCTTCTGGATACCCAGCCATGTTGGCATCCCTGGCAATGACAGGGCTGATGCAGCCGCTAAGCTTGCCCTCAACCTCCTCCCTTCCTCTTTTCCCAAACCCCTTTCTGACATCAAACCGCTTATCGTTTCCCTTGTTCGTGACCGCTGGCAAACCTCATGGAACTCCCAAATTGATAACAAACTCCATGTCATCCAGCCCACAATCCCGATCAAATCCACCATCAACAACCTCTCTCGTATCGACAATGTTCATATTACCCGTCTTAGAATTGGTCACACCCACCTCACTCACTCCCACCTCCCTATTGGTTCCCTCTGTAACAATTGCCACTGCATCCTAACAATCCAACACGTTCTCCTTGCTTGCCCCCTGTACAACCTTCCCAGAAGTTCCCTCGCTCCCCACAACTCAATTGCTGAGTTCTTCCAGAAAAATCCTCCGGATAAAATAATCTCCTTCCTTCATCGTGCATCTCTCTCCAACCATATTTAATTCTCCTCTTCCACCCCCTCTCTACTTTGTTTTTGTTTTACCCATGCACCTCCTCTCTCGATCACAGCTTTCTGACTTTTGTTCTTGAATTTCTCTCATTCTTCCCCTGGTTTCTTTCCTTCCTACCTCTAAAATGATCTGACCTCTCAGGCACAATTTGACCTTCGTTGTCGTAGTGCCGTTACGACCTCATCAAACAATCAAACAAACATATATACTCTTTGTATAGACAATAACTGTTTTTTTTTTTTTTAAATTGCCTCAAACCAAAGAAATTGCTGTATCTGACATTTATCCAGGTAATTACTTCCTGAAAAAAGTATAATAAAAAAAATACACCTCTGCTTGACTAGTTGCTGTCAAGGTATTTGTAATGAAACAGTTGTAGAAAATATAGAGATCAGAAAATGATTTAGGTCCAAAGTCTCAATTCTTAAAAACAACTTCCCCCACCTTGCAAACTGAGAAATGTTCATTTCTTTCCATACAAGCATAACAGGCAAACTTCTAGAATGGATGAATACAATTTGGCAAATAGACAGTGAAAATGCATCCCCAATGAGTAACAATTACAGTTTTATTTGAAAGTGAATAACTTATCAATAAAGAACAAATGATTTGTACACAAACCTTGATTTACCAAAACGGCAACGGCTACGGACAGACGTAACATTTATTTCAGGTAAGTTCTATAACATTCTTGTCCGGGCATCATGGCGCGGCAGATATATGATGTCGATAGCATAGCATATACTTATATTTTCTCTAATTTTGAATGCTAAATATTGATTTTCTTTTAGATAAAAACAAGAAAACACTTTTACTCATGAAGAAAATTTATACGATAATTGATTGATTATTGTTTTAATCCTAGCAATATCTAGAATATTAAATCAAGTTTGCTGTATGAATTCAATTTATTCATTTTATGAAAGGGCATGAAAATCTGTTTCTATCCTGTACAATTTTCATTTATAATCAGGAACTTCCTGTTTTCACCAGACTATCTGTAAGTTACACACACAAAAAAAACAAAAAACTGATGTAACTTTACAAATTGTTCGGAAACCAGAATCTTCTGTTACACACACTCAAAAATGCTAGTTCTTGGACAGAAATGCATGTAAATATACAATTATTTTTTACAGTGTACCCGACACAGGAGCTTTTTGGCATGCAAACATTTGCAAGAAAATACATTTTTGACCTGTGTGCATATGTTTTGTTCACTCCTCCCCCTCTTTCCCCGTTTCCCACCACCCATTTCCAGATGATGCTCGAAGACAAATCATTGAAAACGTTTGTAGATCCATGGGTATGTAGAGCAAACATGGACAGAATTGTTATAAAATGCAATCATTATGAAATCTATTTAAAACCATTGATTTAACTTAAATTCCCATCAAACAAATCAGATAGATATAATATTAAGCTTAATTTTGCAGCTTTCTGAATTTTTGAGTCTTAATATGAATGAATATTATTTTGCAAATTTGTGATGAATGTTTATTTATGCCAAAATTCTTTGAATGACAGTCTCTGTTTCTGACAAAATCTTTTTCTGACAAATCCTATTCAACAAAAAACTTCATAAAGATTAGGACTTGTTTTCCAATTCTTACACTCCAAATTTTACATGAATTGAAGAATACTCAACCTTCATCAGCCATTACTTAAAAACCAATTATAACTTTCTAAAACTGAAAGACCTTTTCTCACATTTAAAGGTAATAAAACAGACCTTCCTGCCAGGCCTATTACCTTTCACATGGAGTCATACCATTCATTCCTTTCAGCTGAAATCTGCAGATTTGTTTATTGTTATAGGTGCACAGCAGGTGGTCCACCAGGGGCCTGTTTAGGTTGCAGCATGGAGCTATTAATCAGGAAAGTGCCAGCTATTAATCAGGGAAGTGCCATTCTTCCCTGTATTAACTGAAAGCCCCATGGTTGCAGCTTAGTTCAGTGGTTGTATACGACTATCAAGTAAAGCCAAGGAGGGAGATGTTCAATAACAGATCCCTAATCCAAGTGAATAAATAAAGAATTAGTTTTCATATGCAATTATGACATCACAAGTTACACTACAAGGTGCTTTTACTGCGGCAAGGAGTCTAGGGGTTTGCCCCTGGTGGAGTCCAGGGGTTTGCCCCTGGCTAGGTCCATGGGCTAAGCCCCGGTAGGGTTAAGGGGAAGAACCTCTTGCAAAATTACCATTTTGATGGCAAGAAATGCATCCCAACATATAGGAAGAAGCTACCCAGGTGTATTTCCAAAGGAAAGATACAATTAAGTCAAAATTGATGTCAAATAGATCTACAATACCCAAAAAACAAAATCATTTCAATGCAATGTGGGAATATAAATGTTTTTATTGTTATCGTTTCTATGCATGGTAGGTCTATGATCATTTTTGATGTTTATTTGTAGTCATAAAGAAAAATCTTTGATAACTTTTTCATAATTCACTATGAACTTGTCTAAGTACATTTTGTTAAACTATTGAAATGAGCCTGTTTTGTGTCCCCCCTCTTTCTTTCTTAGATCCTGTAATGCAGCATCGCACCTGGGGAGGGGGAACTTCCATATGTGAGGCACATATATGTGCCACCCAAGCAGGTGCCTTTTTATCATCATTTTCGTAGTGCAGGTCCCAAAAAATGAGGTTTTACTATGTTTATTTTGTACTGCTCGTCCATTTTTACAATATTTTCGTTGAATACTCATATTGCAGGTATTAAAATTGTATCATTTCATACTGCAGTTACCAAAAAATCTGTCATACTGTGGGTATGTTTTTCTGTTGGTGGGCTGCACACCCCTATTACTTTTAGTATGAAGTGCTCCCACCCCACCCACCCCCTTCCTCCCCTGGGACATCGCACAAAGTGTAAATAGTAACCACTAACTGGAAGAATAACTTGTAACATTAAAGCTCAACCAGTGGCGTAAATAAGGGGGCAGAGGGAAGCCGGGGTAGGGGAAGGGGTGGGAGCAGCCTTCCCCGGCTTCCCCCTGATAAAGGTGGCAAAAATATATACTTATACCTATATACCATAGGCCCACTCGCCCATCCCCCCAGCCCATAGGACCCTAGCTACGCCACTGAGCTCAATTTTCCGAAAAATTTATAAAATAAGTCTATCCACATTCAAGCAGCAAAAAAGTTTTAAACATGGCCAGGAACAGAGAAACAAACTCACTTAGAACATTAAAACCCAGCTCAGTGAAAGGGCATATTTTAAAATGGAACAATTATACATTTTCAAAAATTCCCCAAAATGTTACAAATATGGGAATTGTATTGGGAAAAAAAAGTTGTTGCCAATTCCGCGATGATCAAGTGTGAATTTGTGGATGTGGGACATACTGGTAGCACAGAACTAATAAGGTGTCACTCTGCCATCCAAAAATGAGACCCTCATAGAAAAGGCAGATAAAAATATTTTCGAGAGGTCCTATTTCATGGGACAGGAAGTTGAGAAGTTGAAAATTTCAGGAATGGTACAGACAGGATAGGACTTTAACTATGCCTATCCAAACTTGACGAGATTTATTACAGTAAAAGTTTCATGGGGAACTATTTTACCATGGATCCACAACAAAATTTGAGTGATTTGGTGAGGGTGTATAACACCTCTTCACTTCAGCCTAAAAAAAGGGCCAAAACCTCTGGTGACCCCGTATTGAAAAACATCACAAAAGATTCCAAATCTATAACATTCGGTACAAAAAGGACTCCGAACTTGACTCTTGCATCATAGGCTTCAATGGGCCAAATAATTAGTTCTGTGCTACCTACAGACTGTGTCATCATTGACCTGAGCTATGTGTTTAATCATTAGTCACATGGCAGACAAACTTCTTGAGTCACACTCAGAGAATGTCACAGGGGCAGGGGATACACTAGTAGTTTCAGTAAAACTTGAACTTAGGCAAATATGGTCCTTGAGTGGACAAGCTAATTTGGTACCCTACTTTTACTTCTTAGAGTGACGATATGCTTTCGTCCGAATGCTGGAATATCGGCAACTGGATGTTAGCGGACTGCTACTGCTTACTTTACCTTTCCTGTTATGAACATGGTTTCTAATGATCAGTATTATGAAAATCCCCGACTTACAACTAGTCCTAACAAGATTGGATTGAGAAAATGATATAGTATGATGGTATTCCTCAACAGTTAGGGAATGATATTGCTGGTTCAAAAAGTTGTACTTTTTCAGTTTCAAACTGTTCGAATTTCTCTTGAAGTAAGATTAAATGTGTATGTGTGTGTAGGGAGGGGGATCTTTCTGTTCCGAGCCTGCTTCCCAATGATTCTGAATACCATATAAAACATAATTTATCACTTAATTTTAAAGTACCATCGGCCCAAAAAGTGGGGTATGATAGTATGGACCACCCTTGTCAAAAAGTGGTGGGATATATACCTCCATCCTTCCAAGATTCACACCTATGACTGCAAGGTCAGCTTTCAACACCCTGTTGAAATCTTTGAAGTGCAAGAACTCTTAAACAGAATAAGATTTCAACATGGTTTTTAGTATCATGTAAATGAAAATTGACAGAAATATTTTTGTAAAGGTAGCAAATTGGTTTTGTATTGATGAGGTCATTTCTATTTTTTAGATTATTTAATTGTCTGTCAAAAGGCAGAGTGAGGCTATTCTGACGAATTCGATTTAAATCATTACAGCTTACCATACATGCCAATATTGTGCCCGGCATCTACAACATTGCTACTTGCAGCGCCCTCACTCAATATTGATTAAATTATGTACACGCTGTGTCCGCTTAAACCGTTCCTGAAATAAACTCAGTGCTTACAGTGTATGTATAATTGTACACTGTATGTATGGAGTGTGAGGGCACTGATGTGTAAATTTTTGCTGGCCTTGAGATGTTCTATTTTCTATCGTGGAAAAATTGAATATCGCTGATGTAAGGGCGCGAATCTTTCATGATCCCTAAATTGACTTTAATGATCCACAGGGTTATTACATAGGTCAGATTTGCCTACCAAATGTGGGTGGGGAAGGGGGGTGGGAGTAATTTTTTTTTTTTGGAGACCAGGTGCCTTATGGACTACCAGCCGCATGTTCATATTGGTAGCCCAAGAAGGCTAGTTGGTAAGTCCCAGTTATTATTGTATATAAAAAATATCTTCAAAGTGGTAGCCCGTTGAGTTTTTGAGACTTCCATTGCAAGTGCCCAAGTCAAATTTGTGGTAGCTGAGGGATACAGCCTACCGGCACGTAGGCTCAAAAGGTCAAAAGTTGGCCTGCCAAATGAAAAATGTATAACTACAAAATCGTTCTGAGATTGTCCCCCCCCCCCCCCCCATCTTGCTCCCCCAAATCCTGCCTATGGTCTTTGGGGACTATAGATTATTGGATTGTTCAGCTGTAGAATACAGGTGAATATAACATCTCTACATATATCTGTTTGAGCTGCATTTTGTATGGCTTTGTATAGGTCGTGGGTCACTAGTAGCAAGCATAGCAACTGGTATTTGAACTTGTGAGTGACTTATAGCCTGTAGGTTAGTAGTCTAACCTTACCAGAGGTATTTACTGCAGTTTTTGTAAACCTGTAATTGATGTAATTGTCCTATTATGTCACCAGTCAGGAGATCTGAAAGCTGCATTGGCTGTGCCCAGAACCACCTGTTTGCATCATTTGTTCAGGATAATGAAGCACAAATACCTGAAGGCTGAATTGGCTTACATCATGGAGCTATTAACTGAGTTAATATCTCCATGCTTATATGGAGTGAACATGCATGTCTCACTACCACTACCTTTGAGCTTCCTCTTATTTTGTTGACTAAATAACAGCTCCCTACTAAAACCATGGAGCCATTCAGTTAATAGCTCCATGCTGAGACCAGGGATACTGCTGAGACTAATGGCTATCAAGTTGGGTATACCAAAGAGCTCTGGGTAGACATTCTCTTTGATTTCTCCATCAAAAAGGCGAAGAGTTTGGAGTTAAACAGGTTGTTTAAGTTTTTCTGTCATGGCCCTCGATCAGGACACGGCAGGTCTAGTATCCTGAGTACGTACTGAAAGCCTGCCATCTTGGTACACTAACTAGCAAATTTTATAATGATTACAAACGTTTGTAAATCAAACTAATTTTTAAAAATGTGAAATTTAATAACTGCATGTTTTTTTAGGAATTAAAAGTAAAACCATTAAAAAATATAATGGAATTCTATTTAAAGTCCAATTTACAACATGTGTCTGGCACTTACATTATCGAAAAAGGTGAACAGAATGTGTCGGAAGAAAGATTATTTCAGGCATGTGAGTTAAAGTGCTTTTTCTGTCTCACCAGCTCCCATGATTCGCATTATCATATTAAAGAAACAAACTGGTGTAAAAATCATGTTGAGATCTTATTCCATTTAGGAGTCATTACATTTGAAATAATTTCACTCTGTGCCCTCAAAGAATACAGTGTGATATAAAGGCAGATCCAACATAATGTGTATGTATTTATATAAAACAATTATTTATTTTTTTGTTCTTAGAGTGTAAAGGACATTAATAGCTGATGGGCAAAGCATTTGTTCTTGTAAAGTGCATGTTATACCCCTTCTGATAGAATAAACAAACTTCAACACTTTACACTGGTAGCAATTAATTTTCAAAGAAATCAGATACAAATTGTGTTGGATCTGTTTATGGTGCGAGGTCCGCTCTGGTCAATAACCCTAAAATGGAGTAGGATATCAACATAATTTTGATATTAATTTGTTTCCTTAATACTGAGTTCTCTATCATATCATGGAGATAGCTCCGTGATCATATCATGGAGATAGCTACATGATCATATCATGGAGATAGCTCCATGATCGTATCATGGAGATAGCTCCATCATCGTATCATGGAGATAGCTCCATGATCGTATCATGGAGATAGCTCCATGATCGTATCATGGAGATAGCTCCTTGATCGTATCCATAGATTGCTCCATGATCGTATCACGGAGATGGCTCCATGATCGTATCACGGAGATGGCTCCATGATCGTATCACGGAGATGGCTCCATGATCGTATCACGGAGATGGCTCCATGATCGTATCACGGAGATGGCTCCATGATCGTATCACGGAGATGGCTCCATGATCGTATCACGGAGATGGCTCCATGATCGATGGAGATGGCTCCATGATCGTATCACGGAGATGGCTCCATGATCGTATCACGGAGATGGCTCCATGATCGTATCACGGAGATGGCTCCATGATCGTATCACGGAGATGGCTCCATGATCGTATCACGGAGATGGCTCCATGATCGTATCACGGAGATATCCATGATCGGAGATGGCTCCATGATCGTATCACGGAGATAGCTCCATGATCGTATCACGGAGATAGCTCCATGATCGTATCACGGAGATAGCTCCATGATCGTATCACGGAGATAGCTCCATGATCGTATCACGGAGATAGCTCCATGATCGTATCACGGAGATAGCTCCATGATCGTATCACGGAGATAGCTCCATGATCGTATCACGGAGATAGCTCCATGATCGTATCACGGAGATAGCTCCATGATCGATCACGGAGATAGCTCCATGATTTTTTTTTGATAGCTCCAATGATAGCTCCATGATCACTTTTATCATTGTTTAGCATCGATCATAGATAGCTCCATGGAAAATAAACGGAGAGTTTTTTTGATAAATGATTTTACTTTTGGTGAATGCAGTCATTGTTTTACAGATCATAGTTGGAACATGAAGGTCTAT
>JAIGNY010002731.1:990000-1060000 GCA_020152595.1 Chiridota heheva | reverse complement strand
CAAAAATATATGGCTTATGACTTACTAACTTCACATTTCTAACATGAATAGCAATCAAAATGTTTGTCTTGCCATGAATAAAAAAGCAAATAAAAGTTTCCTCGCTTCTAAAGAATGTTAAATTAGGGGTTTGGGAAATATAAACAATAAGCAGAATGTGGGGTAGAAGATGACATGATGATAAAGTAGCTGAAGGAATTAGGATGAGGTCATGTGGGACCGGGTGGAATTGTATGTAGCGCAAGGTGTGGTGGGATGTTGGTCAGGATGTGTTGGCATTTGGGACAGGTTAAGATGGAATGTGGGACAGTCTGGAATATGCATTATTAGTAGTAAGGGGGTTTGTATCATTTCCAATGTCTATTTTGTCATGCGTTAAGCAATATTGTTTCCCATAATTTTGCTTTAATGTTATTTTACATTTTTCATGCTGCTTGACTTTGCTTGACACTTGTTTTCTTAAATTGGAAGTTGTATCATAATCCAGAATCTGGAAATGTGTATGTGCTGGGGGAGGGTACAGGTTAGAAAAGGGGTTGAATGGCATTCTTTCATTGACATTGGTAAATCAGGGCCTCTCCTTTCTTTGTTATTCAAATGATAGAACTAAAAGAGGTGTTGTAGTTATAAAGACTGCTAGCTTTTACATGTTTTCTGAGTTACTGGGTGAGGTGACCTTGAGCTTTTTTGTCGTAAAATATCTGGGAAAACTCAAAAATATCTTGAAGCATGTAGTGCAAATGAAAATGTAAGTGCATCTTTCAAAGCTCAAGTAATTTGAAATCATCTGCCCCTGCTACCCTATTTCTGTATATACTTCCCTCTATAAGCCCATTCTCTATACTAGCTTTGAATACTCGAGCATACTGTCCTTCTGACAGTTCTAGTTATGGATCCAATTTGTTAGCATGCATCGCCATCAGAGCTTAATAATAATAATCCTACCCATTTCCCACAACTTATTCTTTTAAGTTGTTCCCCATATTTTTGTTTTGTTGATTATATCTTCCTTGAGCTTTGCAAAAATACCCTGAACAACCACATATACTGTGATATGAAACTGCATATATTGACTGAAAATATTTGTTGCAATCTCCACTCCCCTCTCTCTTATGCTTCCCTTCTTTAGAAATTGAGATCTACATGCTGAAAAAGTTTCTTGTTATTATTAATCATAGATATCGCGATATGGTGATATATCGCAATATTTTTTTTCCACGATAATCAATATCTGCTTTAATCATATCGTGACAGCAATCAGTCTTCTTCTTGTCTTTTGATTGGATATGTTGAGGCAACAATAGCCATATTGCTTAGAAATAGTTTGAAAATTGTAAAATAAGTAACAATCCTCACAACCAGTGAGCCTTGGCGTAGCCATGGGGGAATGGGAGAGTTTGAAAATTTTCAAAAATTTGGAAAAACTACTTTTTATATAATCTTTTTAATGCTGGCTTCACCACTGCTCACAACTAATCTTCAAGTAAATCCTTTTTTTCATATATATTTTTTTTATTATACTCCTTAGAAAATTGTGGACAAGGCATTGTTATCATTTTCTATGATTGAAAATTTTGAAAAAAGGTAAAAAAGGGTGGCATGAATGTTTTATGAATTTTTTGCACTTTCATCAGACAAAACTTGGAACATAAAACTTTTAAAATTGTTAAAGGAAAGGTATCGTTCCATAAATACATTCAGAAGGTAACGCTGCCGTGCTGATAACGTCACTTTTGGTTTTCAATTTTCCTTACTGATAGTGAGAAATTAGTGATGTTATCGATAACACACGTAGGCATGTGTGTTCTGTCCAGCAAATGTGTGATCAATAAAATCGCAGATATCTCGCAATCAAGAAGAAAAATTGAAAACCGGAAGTGACATTGACAGCTCGGCGGCGTACACTTCTTTATTTATTTATGGGATGATACCGCTCCTTTGATTAAATAAAAGGTTTGATTGTGTGTATACTTGACTTACATTCTGGACTGCTGGTTTGATTACAATCTTTAGGTATATATATCTAATCAAGGGACATGGTCAGTTAGAACACAATGCATCTGATATATTTTTCAATACTGATGTCCCACATAATAATCATGATGTGTGGAAAGGGGCATTGCTTCACATCACATGCCTACATTTGACCTAAGAATATGCTACCTCTCATTCTTTTTTAATTTTTTGTCAGGATGTATTGACAATTTTCAGATAATAAAGTGTATCACTGTGAGTGTGCAATACAGAAAGCATGAAAAGACACTTTGTGTAAAGGTATTTTATGACCTAAAGCATCCGTTTTGTGCAATGTTTAAAACCTAACATTGACAATCGGTGCTGTCAGTGAATGATATAGGCCTATACAGCATGCAGGAAGTGAGTGATAATAGCTTTCACAAACTCTTAATCTCTCTAATCTGGATATTCAGCTTATTCTGCCCTTGTGAGGTTCAACCACACTCAATTAGAGCTTATCTCTACTAATATTAGTTCAAACCAAACATGATTGTAAAAACAAGTAATTTCCTTAAAAAAGCAACCTACTTTGTGCAGTTTTTATTGTTGCAAAAACAGTTGTTACAAATTTTTTTGAGGGTTAGGATTTCCCATGATTCACATTTTTGGTCCAGTAATTTAAATTGATTTCTTACCTGTGGATATTGTCACATAGATTATTGGCAGGTGAAGTGCTTGGTACATAACATCCTTTCTGTTTCTTGAACTAAAGATATAGGATGAATATGGTTTATTAGTAAGTTCCTCAATAAGCTAATTTGAATTATTATTATCATTATTGCACTTATTTATATAGCGCCTTTTCCGTGGATCAAAGCGCTTAACAATAAAATTTGACTATACATAGACAAACTCTTAATATACAATTTAAAAATAAAAGAATTGCAGGACAATATACAAGCATAAAAGAATTGGTAAAAATCAAAAACTAGATAAATAAAACAAGAAATTAAATATTATAGACAGCATAAAACTTAATCAGTGAAAAAAAGATGAGTCTTAAGGGCCTTCTTAAAAAGTATAAACAGTTTGAGCCTGACGGATTACAATACGTAGATTATTCCACAAACGTGGTCCCAGGACAGAAAAGGCGCAGTCCCCACTGACATGATTAGTTCTTGGCACCACAAGGCGAGTGACATGAATGAGATTTACCAATCTCCTAGAAGGATTTCAGTTGGCCCACAACAGGGATTGGTGGAACAACTCTCTTCATCTTTCAATAATATCTATTAATTGATTAGACAACCCCTATAGTTTCAAAAAAATTGAAGATGATTTTGTGATTTTTCTCATGGATGTTTTATTTGATAATTGCAAAAGGAAATATGCCTTTGGACTGCCTATTTTTGGCAAGCAAATACTTGCACCCCTTAACTGTAGCTGCATGCAGGTGGAGATGGGTGTGGTCGTGGATGCCTGCATGCGAACAAGGCAAGAGGGGAGAAACTCATGAAGAGGGCACTTTCTATGAAGTCACTTGTGTCATGACACGATAAGAAATAATCCAGTATGCATGCACGTGGGAATGGCTCAGGTGAAACTAAACAACAATGGCACTTTTTATGATCTAAGCATCCGTTATTCATAGCAAGGATGTACAAACACAGCATATAAAAGGTTTGGAGTATCAGAGCCAGTATTAAGTAATATCAAGTCCTATAATTTCACAACTGTGAATAAAAAAATTCCACAAGCAAATGGCCCTTCATTTCCCCATGAATAAAGGGAACTTCTTGTCCTTATTTACCCCTCCCACACACAGTGACACTGACAGACATGGGTAGATTACCCCATGCAGCAGTCATTGGGGATGATAATCCCTCTTCATTTATAGGCAAACACTTGCATGATCACCATCCAGTCCTGCTTGAAGGATTAGTTCAGGGGTCATGCAAGTCTATCTTAAATGAAAGAGGACTTAAAAAGAAACAAAACGGTGAAGAAAGCATTCAAAAATCTTATTCCATTAAGGAGATATTCAAGTTTACAATTTGATATCATTTGTACTGAAACTGTATAGACTGAGATCAGACTAGTTGTAATGTCAGAGCCTCAGATTCCTTAAAGTCTTTATTTATTTTATTGTATTTTTTCCTGCGATTTTGTGGCTTTTAAACCATGGGATGTGTCAAAAAAGTACTAAATCTGAATTTAGGAAGGGTATTTATAATATACCACTTAAAGAAAGTTCGATGGAAAATCACTTAAATAGTGAAAAAATTAAATAAACTGTATTTAGCATACGTAAAGACTTTGAGGAATCTGAGGCTGTGACGTCACAACTAGTCTGATTTCAGTCGGTTCTACAAAAATGATACCAAACTTTAAACTTGAATATCTCCTTAAAAGAATAATATTCTTGAATGCTTTCTTTACTCTTTTGTTTCCTTTGAAGTCCTCTTTCATATAAGATGAACATGTTTGACCACTGAACTAATCCTTTAAATCCTCTTTCATATAAAATGAACTCGCTTGACCCCTGAACTAATCCTTTAAAGTCCTCTTTCATATTAGATAAGCTTGCTTGACCATTGAACTAATCCTTTAACCCTTACTCTACCACGTAGCGATATTATTGCCGTTTTGGGTTTCCCAACATCGACTCCGTCTCCCGAGTGCATTTTGAAAAAAAGTGCTGGCAGAGTAAGAGTTAAGGAACCCGCGACAAGTGTGCCAACTCGAAAATATATGCAGCATGATCTGGGTGGACGGGTCACTGAAGTGGAACGAGCCGGACTTTGCTGCTTGGAAGACAGGACCCTTCAATAAAAAAGCCCCTGATTAACCCTAACTCTACCACACGGCGATATTATCGTGTTTTGGATTCCCCATCTTTGACTCCACCTCCTGAGCGCATTTTCAAAAAAGTGCTGGTAGAGTAAGAGGTAAAGTCCTCTTTCCTATAAGATGAACATGCTTGACCCCTGAACTTATCCTTTAAAGTTCTCTTTCCTATAAGATGAACATGCTTGACCCCTGAACTTATCCTTTAAAGTCCTCTTTCCTATAAGATGAACTTGCTTGACCCCTGAACTAATCCTTTAAAGTCCTCTTCCATATCAGATGAACATGCTTGACCACTGAGAACT
This sequence comes from Chiridota heheva, assembly GCA_020152595.1. Classification (NCBI taxonomy): domain Eukaryota; kingdom Metazoa; phylum Echinodermata; class Holothuroidea; order Apodida; family Chiridotidae; genus Chiridota; species Chiridota heheva. Next base: position 1,054,892 of record JAIGNY010002731.1, on the reverse strand, counting down.
AATCCTTTAAAGCCCTCTTTCATATAAAATGAGCATGCTTGACCCCTGAACTAATCCTTTAAAGTCCTCTTTCCTATAAGTTGAACATGCTTGATCCCTGAACTAATCCTTTAAAGTCCTCTTTCCTAAAAGATGAACATGCTTGACTCCTGATCTAATCCTTTAAAGTCCTCTTTCCTATAAGATAAACTTGCTTGACCCCTGAACTAATCCTTTAAAGTCCTCTTCCATATCAGATGAACATGCTTGACCACTGAGAACTAATCCTTTAAAGCCCTCTTTCATATAAAATGAGCATGCTTGACCCCTGAACTAATCCTTTAAAGTCCTCTTTCATATAAGATGAACATGCTTGACCTCTGAACTAATCCTTTAAAGTCCTCTTTCATATCAGATGAACATGCTTGAAGTAATCCTTTAAAGTCCTCTTTCATATAAGATGAACTTGAAGTAATCTTAATCCCTGATGAACTAATCCTTTAAAGTCCTCTTTCATATGAGATTAATTTGCTTAACCCCTGAAATAATCCTTTAAAGTCCTCTTTCATACAAGATGAACTTGCTTGACCCTGAACTAAGTAATCCTTTAAAGTCCTCTTTTTAAAGATAAACATGCTTGACCCTGAACTAATCCTTTAAAGTCCTCTTTCATATAAGATAAACATGCTTGACCCTGAACTAATCCTTTAACTTAGTCTAATCCTTTAAAGTCCTCTTTCATACAAGATGAACATGCTTGACCTCTGAAGTAATCCTTTAAAGTCCTCTTTCATATAAGATGAACTTGCTTAATCCCTGGACTAATCCTTTAAAGTCCTCTTTCATATGAGATTAATTTGCTTAACCCCTGAAATAATCCTTTAAAGTCCTCTTTCATACAAGATGAACTTGCTTGACCCTGAACTAATCCTTTAAAGTCCTCTTTTTTAAAGATAAACATGCTTGACCCTGAACTAATCCTTTCAAGTCCTCTTTCATATAAGATGAACATGCTTGACCCTGAAATAATCCTTTAAAGTCCTCTTTCATACAAGATGAACTTGCTTGACCCTGAACTAATCCTTTAAAGTCCTCTTTTTTAAAGATAAACATGCTTGACCCTGAACTAATCCTTTCAAGTCCTCTTTCCTATAAGATGAACATGCTTAACTCTGCACTAATCCTTTAAAGTCCTCTTTTTTAAAGATAAACATGCTTGACCCTGAACTAATCCTTTCAAGTCCTCTTTCATATAAGATGAACATGCTTGACCCTGAACTAATGCTTTAAAGTCCTTTTTCATATAAGATGAACTTGCTTGACAATTAAGAACTAATCCTTTAAAGTCCTCTTTCATATAGGATGAACATGCTTGACCCCTGAACTAATCCTTTAAAGTCCTCTTTCATATAAAATGAACATGCTTGACCCCTGAACTACAGTAATCCTCTAAAGTCTTCTTTCATATAAGATGAACATGCTTGACCACTGAGAACTAATCCTTTGAAGTCTTCTTTCATATAAAATGAACATGCTTGACCCCTGAACTAATCCTTTAAAGTCTTCTTTCATATAAGATGAACTTGCTTGACCCTGAACTAATCCTTTAAAGTCCTCTTTCCTATAAGATGAACATGCTTAACCCTGAAATAATCCTTTAAAGTCCTCTTTCATATAAGATGAACATGCTTAGTCCTGAACTAATCCTTTAAAGTCCTCTTTTCTATAAGATGAACATGCTTAGCCCTGAACTAATCCTTTAAAGTCCTCTTTTCTATAAGATGAACATGCTTGACCCTGAACTAATCCTTCAAAGTCATTTTTCATATAAGATGAACATGCTTGACCCCTGAACTAATACTCTAAAGTCCTCTTTCATATAAGATGAACTTGCTTGACCACTGAGAACTAATCCTTTAAAGTCCTCTTTTATATAAGATGAACATGCTTGACCCCTGAACTAATCCTTTAAAGTCCTCTTTCATATAAGATGGACATGCTCAACCATTAAACTAATCCTTTAAAGTCCTCTTTCATATAAGGTGGACATGCTTGACCACTAAGAACTAATCCTTTAAAGTCCTCTTTCATATGACTGTATAAGATGAACTTGCTTGACCACTGAGAACTAATCCTTTAAAGAGATGCATACCTCTCACGTTTGTTCTGATAGTTTCCTGCAATCCAGCGGGTGTTTTATCAGCGCAAAAGTCTGTTGTGATATTTAAATCAGTAAAATCCAATCTCAAGAATGAAATTCCCACGATTTCTCTTCCAGGTACCCAACTGGGCCAGCCTTGTCTTCGTAATGCATAATTCTTTACATTGATTTGTATGACAAGTGCAAAGATAGTACTGACATTGTTGTTTATTTTCAGATCAGGAGGTTACAGGCATGGAATTGGGATTCCAAGTCTACAGGGAATATTTTTTCCTGTTTTTGCTTCCATTTTTTGCAACCTTTAATGACAACTTGTCATATTTAGGAGTAAAGCTAGGGTTACATGTGTGAGCTTTAAGGGAAATTTGATGCATTTTCTTAAAAACAAGAATCTTATCTTTAATTTTTGTTAATGCTTTTCGGGGATAGGAAAAGCATTCAAGAAAAACAGGTTTATTTTCTGGGAAAGTATTGTCACTGGGCATATCTTGTTCAGAATTAAAAGCTCAAAATGAAAATTAGCTGTCCATACTGCCATATACCTGTAAATATCCATCCCAGGCCCACTATTGTTAAAGGAGCACTAGATTGAAAAGTAAGGGCGTATTTCTAGGGAGTCTCCAAAAAATCAAATGCTTATCTAGCATGCAATGGCATAACAAATTTTTAGTCAATATGAATATTCAAGTAACCTTTACCCCCACGTCGTCTGTGGGCTATGGAGGCATGAATTTATAGATCTGTTGTGGATAATATATCCGTGAAATTTGCAAAAACAAGCGGCCTCACTTTTCTGTCTAGTGCTCCTTTAATGTCAGAATATCATTCAAATAGATATACTTTCTGCCTTTGTTTTATCTTGTGTTTTTTTTGGGTTTGTTAAATAATTAACTCTCTTTCTCTCTTGCAATTGGATGGTGATGAAGAGGATGGTTTTTGTGTTTCTTTTTTAGTTCTTTTTTTTTTTGTAGTGCAATATAAAAACAATTGGTAGCAAACATATTTGTATTTAAGTTCAATTGAAATGCCTTGTAAGAAAATACCTATTCACACAACTTGGTTCAGAAATAGCTGTAAGAGATTTGATATTACAATATATTTTGCAAACCTGATGTATCTTACTTTTATCTTTTTAATATTCGTGCATATATGCATAGGAGCCCTTTTCTTTTTTTCTTTCTTTTTTTTTTTTTTCTTTTTTTTTGGGGGTGGGGGAGATTGCTAAAAAGTATATTAGTGATACTAGCCAGAGCCTAAGTTTATCCAAATTTTGCAAAAGATACAATTTGGTGGGAGGTGGTGGCGATTGTACCCCTTTCTTATGCCTATGAGGGAAATATTGGATGATTTGTAGCAGTAATGAATAATAGCAAAATCAGTGTCATGAAAAGTCATTAGAAATCATTCATTTAATGTTTTGTCTGTTTGTAGCAATAGTTGTAGATTTTAGTCTGGTGTATGAGAGTGATAAGGGGTTCTTTGCCAGAATCAGCAAAGTGCTTTAAAACGATAAGTAAAAGTCAAAAAATCAAAAGATTTACATATGAAAATAGTAAGGTCGATATTGATTTGTATACAATTTGACTTTTTGAATGTTTTATTTTTATTAGATTTTGAAGCAATTTAGCTATTATGCCCTCTACATGTCCACACCTTTTTACATTTAGTTGCTTAAACATTATGTATTCTAGTTATAGTATGTAAATTTCTTACATTTATTCTGTATTCCATACTTGTTGTCGTCATCGGTTCTTGATAATTAACTCAATTAAGAACTGCAAGCTAGTTATGTGTAAATTAAGGTGAAGATTGGAGAGCTATCATACAATATCACATGATATGCATAAACCATTCAATCCAGATAAATCAGTACTAAAGCTTACCTCTGCTGCTGTACAAGGTCATCACCTTAATTATTCTAAATTGGTCCAAAAACTTTTATAGAAAACCTTTGTAGTAGTACCAGTCTGAACAAAATTCTTTTGTGAGAAATACATTTCCTTAGAACAAGTAACATAAGTGTGAAGCTTTGAATGAAAAAGTTTAATGTATCCTGATATTGTTACTGAATCAGTATTGATAGGTCTGAGGACTTTCTTTACCAAAGAAAGAGAAACTGTGAAAAGCAAATTGAAAAGCTAAACTGAACACAAAAACAATAAGGATTGTACAATAAAATTTTGGTTATGATTTGATCAAATTGTGCAGATTACTGTCAATTTTTGGTGCCTCTTGGCATATTGTCTTTGGGGGAGGAACAATGGATAATTCGTGGTCTTAGGTTGCCAGGTATTAGTCAATTACTCTGTAAAATATCAAAGTCTATCAAAGTCTGTCTTCATTATGCAATCCAACATATTGTATTACAGTTAATTGAAGTAATCCTACTCGTATAGCTTCCATGCATGGAATTGTTCTGATCCATATCGTGTATCACGTGTTGTGTTGCTCATGGTGTGCAGGGGTAATTGCCACGATCAGTCTATTTTTGGAATAGCACTGTTTAGCTGTTGAAAATGGAAGATGTAGCATTCCTGTTGTTGGCACAACCACCCACTTTCAATTCAATGGTTTTTCTGGGCTTGTTGGTATGATATTTCATAGAGCTTCCTGGTTACTTCACAGCACATCAGTATTGGATGGGAAAGGGAACTTTAGGTGTAAGATCAAAGTGGGTGCTTGCATGAGAGAGCTAAATATCCGTATTTGCATATCCGTGGTTCCTATAGCAGTTTATAATTCACGATTGCTAAAAACAAACATTTAAGTGTTCCTGTTTTGTCCAAGGTTGCAGCTATTCATGGTTGCTGTGCTATCTATAGTCTTGCATTAAGATAATATACAACCCAAAATAGCTTAAGTTGGTGTGAATATGATGCAATGAATACTATTTAGGGTTTGCTCTTGATCTCAGCTAAATTATGTAAATTGAAAAAAGTTTCTTTTCATTTGAAATAAAAGAGAAATTCAAAACTTAATTTTGTTTGATTGCTTTTGACATCCTTTATTTTCAGTAAAAACTTCACATATATATAAACAAAAGGTTTTTTGAGGCTGTCTATGAAGTTGGTAATGCAGTGGTAAATGGCAGTGGTACGAAATTGCTCCCCCTCCCACCTCCCCCACTTCCCTTCCCCAGAAAATTTTGTAAGGTCACATATTTTGTCCGATCTTTAGGTCTTTGCCACCCTACAAGAATAAGCTTCCCCTGTCCCCCCTCCCCCCACCCCCACCCAGCATCAAAATCCTGGTGTCGCCACTGGTCAGACGGGTCATGTTTGTCATTTATAATAGGGGAGTACAATAACATTACAGTGAAGAAATTGGGGTAGGTTAAACCCGCCTAATCGCCTCCTCAAAAAGGTTTACTCCTGCCCCTCCCCCCCCCCCCTGCTTTTTTAAAGCAAAAGGTATGTGTGGAAGCTCCTTGGTTTTACAAGTTTAATCTTTTTTGCAACAAAATTTACTGTTTCAAATCCAGTGGATGAGATGATTATATCTTTTAATAATTCAAGAGTTTATTCCCCATCTCGTAGCTACACCTTTGCTCAGTTCTCTTCCTGCTAATTGCAGGAATTTAGCCCACATTTATTCCCACATAGCAAGCTAATACAGGTCAATAACATTAACTGAAGGGGAACTTCTCCCCCTACCATTATGCCGCCACTGATCTGAAGAAATCATATTTCTCAGATTGCTTGAGTCAAAGGTGTTAAGAGTACATTTTATCAAAAGACTATAAAACACGATCTGTCTGAGAAAACTGAAACTATTGTAAAGCCAGATTCAAAGTTTAATGAAATTGCATTGTATTTTACTTCCTGCTACTGCTAGATGAAATTTCAGATCTGAAGTCTTTTCATCAGTATGAAAGCTATGAAGTTTATTGACACTCCTGAAACTCATGGACTGATGGAAGACGTTTCTGTTGGAAGGTCACTACGACAACAATCATGACTGACAAAGGGTTAAGAGTTTTAAAAGAAGACAAAGTCTGACATAATCTTTATTTTATATGATAGAATTAGAAATAAAAAATCTCCTCACCAAGCAATCTAACACATTTATTGTAATTATTAAAAGCATTAATGCTGCTACTAAATAGTACCATGGGAGCCATCATTTTGATTTCAAAACATGCAGATCATGATGTCATCAGCCCAGCAGGATGTTGGAATGCTTTGTATTTCCAAAGAGCTTTTCTAGCATATAAAAAAATGTTTTTTTTTGTAAATGTCAAGGACATTTTTGTGTTCACATAAAATTATCAAAAGATGCTGTTAAAACTTTGTGTCACATCATTTTGGAATAAAAACTTTAATCACATTTAAAAAGAAATACATTATAATCTTTATGTCCATGTTTGGGAAATTATGTCATCATGATCAATATTTCAATACATACTTAAACCCCTGCTTCCATTCCATCCGCTCTCCCTCCTTCACCAACCTGTTCAATTTCAACAAACGCATCCCCCCACCTTTCAGGATTAGGATGCACTACCCACTTCTCTAAAGCCAACATCAACATTTTCTTAATTGCCAGACACATCATCCCACCTACACCCACCTGGACTATTCACCCCCTAATCTCAATTGCCAGACACATCTTCCCACCTACACCCACCTGGACTATTCACCCCCCCCCCCCCCCCCCCCCCCAAGGTTTATCTTGGTCTTTTTTCCTTCACGAAAGCACTCCACAACCCAGCTTTCTTCCCTTCCAAATACTGTCAACTCAGTAGACATTTCCATGACTACTCCTTCCTATTCAACGACGGCTCTACACGGGAAGACTCCTCTGCAGCAGCCGCTGTCTGTCCTGGCCTCACCTTCTCCTCAAGGTTACCTGACGGCACTTCTATCTACTCTGCCGGGACGAAGGCCAGCCTCCAAACCTTAAACTTCATAGAACTCTCTTTCCACCCCCGTTTCGTCATCTTCACTGACTCTAAATCCGTCCTCACTGGCATCCTCAACATGCTTTGGCCCAACCCTCTCATTCTACAAATCCTCAACAAACTCCACACTTTTTCCTCCCTAGAAAAGAAAATTATCTTTTTCTGGATACCCAGCCACGTAGGCATCCCTGGCAACTACAGAGCCTCCATCAAAGCTCTGTCAAATAACATCTCTCCTTTTCCTATTCCACACTTAGACTTCCGTCTCTCCATCTCCAACTACATCAACAAAACCTGGCAGAACTCCTGGAATCACGAAACCAGTAATAAACTTCACACCATCAAACCCAAAGTCGGGACCAACACCCCTCTGTATAGTCGAAACCGCAGGGAAGACATCGTTGTCACCTGCATTCGCCTCGGCCACTCCTCTCTTACTCACTCCCATCTCTTATCTGGCTCCTCTGCCCCTTTCTGCCCCACTTGCAACATCGATCTCTCCATCAAGCGTATTTTCTTAACCTGTCCCCTATACCAGAATCCAGATCTCTTCTCTCCTCACTCTCCTCAATCTCGGACCAATTCGAAAACAATTCTTCCTTAAACACCAACTTCCTCCGTAACAACAACCTCTTCCACCATATATATTCTCCTCCTTTTCTACACCTAACCTTACACATCCCTTTCTCTTCACCTAAATTTGTCTCCCACATTCAGCTTTTCCCCTTAATCTGTTTATCTCCTTACAAACCTTCCATCTCCTCACTATCCTTACGTCTTACACCATTATTTATTAACACCCTCTTGGCACATTTGACTCTGACTGTCGCGGTGCCGTTAAACATCAACAAACCAAACCAAACCAACATACTTCAGTACTTGAACAAAATGGCAGCCTCCATGTCAACTTCAAACTTGTATAACTTAAGATAGGAATAAGATTTTGACTTGATGTTGTTAGAGGTTGGTTAAGATTTGTATCCTCTATCATATGAAATTATGATTTTATCAGACTTTATGTCTCCTCCTTTAAAGGTTGGATGTAAAGATAATACTAGCACATTACACTGAATATGGCTTTTCTTTATTCGACTACCATTACTTCAAATTACCATTATAGATGTGTTTAACTTTAAAAAGTATTCATGTAACAATTAACCAAACTCAATATCTATATCTATGTGTGTAGACATACATATCTCCGCAATGACTCGGACAAAAAATGTATACCCTTCCAATTTTCTCTCCTGACCATCAAAAGTTCTGATTTAAAAAACTCATGAGCCCCTCAAACTGGGGAGATGCCATTTTAAAAACCCATAAACACCAACACAAACTGAATTGCATCTTATACCATATAATCGATGTGTCGATCTTGGCTATGGCAACACATTGTCTTACCAAGCTGTAGTATGAAATCACACATTGTACTCTTTAAGCAACAATAAAAATGTGAGCATTCATATGAAAATACCATTATCAGTCCGGTCCACGCTCCCGAAAGGGAAATCTCCCAATCGGGAGATTTTTTGTCATTAGAACCCACAATGCGTCTTTCCAAATTCAAATCGCTCTAAAGAAATACATAACAGTTACATAGGTTCAAGCAAAAGGTAGGAAAGATGCATGCGAAATATTCCAATTTTATTAGTGTAACAGAACGATTAAAGAGGGAGGCTCGTCTCAGTAAAATACGGTAAAAATGGAGATGTGATATTTTGACGTCACTTCCGGTTGTGGGCGCAAGATCCGATCCTCTGTCTGTTTGTACCATAGTACAGCCAGACACTAGCATGTACGTTGTGTGTGCAGAGTTACACACACAGCGCATTACGTTACTGTGACGAGAAACTTGTTTTTTTTTTCAATGCCTTTTTGTCAGAAAGCGAAAGTGAAATATTAGCATTATAATACTACAATGATAGTCACCAAATTAAAGTTACTGAGAAAAAAAAAGAAGAAGATAAAAGCAAAAGTCGAAATAAACGATTCTACCGGGGATCGAACTCACGACTTGACTGCTTGATTTGCAAAAAAAAGTCATTTTCGATCGCCGTAAGCAATTGGGCTAATTCGTGTCGTGACATTTCAGGCGTTTTAAATAACTATATACCTTGCAAATACGAGACAACGAATCGCACAGCAAAATTTCAACCAATCAAAAAATTTGAAAGGGATTCTAAATATTGTGCACATATGACGATATCGCCTCTTTACATTATTTTCACCAGCGAAAATTTGACTTTCACCAGGAATTTTAACATAATCTTTAGAAATTAATTTCAATATTTTTTGAAGAGCAGATTTTAACATTTCAATTCACCAGCAAAAGCTCAAATTATACAGAAATATTAATTCCAGTATCATTTCCAAAGTATACAACTTTAGAATTACAGAATTTGACAAGCAAAAAACCCCAAACAAACAAGAAAGCAGTCCATCACCTTTAGCATACAGCATAGTGGGGGAAATAGCAAATGATATTAATCATGGGGAAAGGGGTCACTAGCTCTGTGACCTTTGAACTTTTAACCCCAGAGTTTACGAGACACAAGGACATGTACCATGTGATACAAGCCTATGATTGGTGTAGGTCTTGCACTTTCGGAATTCCAAGTGGCACCAAAATTGTACAAATTAGTACATGATTACTCCCTAAAATATTTGACCACTGACCCTTGACCCTAACCACTGAAACAAGTGAAATGTTTCACATTTATCGTACCCTACTGTATGACACCATTCATACTCACGTCACACATTACTTTAAACTGCTAACAGCAACATTTGTATATACGCCACTTGATTCTATAATGTATGATGTTTTTGATATTATTTCTTGAAATAGTAATAGTAAATCAAACACTATGCACCAGACCAGTCTTAGATGCGTTTTATAACCGACTGACCGAGCTTGTCTAAATGCCAAAGCAGTTATAACTTTAATTGCTTTGTAAGATAATCTGCTTGAGTATTTCTAGAGCAGACACAACGGTCTGATTGTTCTCTTAACGCTTTTCATTCAGGAAAACATTTTACGCATATCAAGATTACTATTTTGAGAAAATGCGAAGTGTAAATACAAAATTCCTCTGCACTTTGGTAACTTATTTTTAACTGTTTACTAAGGAATGAAGAAGCAGACTCACCAATTTGGTACTTTGTTTTATATCTGATGAAGTTTTTTAAATAAACCTATGGATTCGGCTGAAATATTTTCGTGTAACTTTTTCAGTTGATTCGAGGAAGTTTTCATTCACCACAAATTTGGCGTCTTAATTCAACACTGGGTTCGAAAGACCCTTTTATCAAAACCAAAATTAGCCTACCTGATTAATTTCATTTGTGAAAAAATAGGAAGCGCGATCTGTGCAGTTAAGCAATCTAATTACAAACACTATGACTGCAATTTAAGTCGAGTTTTGAATAAGAAATAACATTCTATCATGAACAATCGTCTTTGAAAATATATCATTTCACAATGGGAAATCTTTTTAACCGGTGACAATAAGAAGCGGGAACCGATGCAAACGTAAAGATAGTTTTAATTAACGACACCGGTAATTGCTCGAACGAACATAAACTGGACGGTTTTTGAAGGGATGTCTTTGAAAAAGGTTGTATTGATGGTTTTCCAATTGAAAACCTTGAAGGTTTCGGATCAATGCGAAAAATAGAATGGCGGGATGCGCATGGTTTGAAAGAACAAAATGCTTTCTTGTAAATTATATATTCCACCCTATCTCTATATTGAACCAAAAATGTTGTTCGATAATGTAAAACAAGTGTGATTAAATCTATAAGAAATACATCAGAACTGTGCTGGAATTGCCTTGATGACATCACCAAGCTAAAGGACATCACCAAGCTGAAGGACATCACCAAGCTGAAGGACATCACCAAGCTGAAGGACATCACCAAGCTGAAGGACATCACCAAGCTGAAGGACATCACCAAGCTGAAGGACATCACCAAGCTGAAGGACATCACCAAGCTGAAGGACATCACCAAGCTGAAGGACATCACCAAGCTGAAGGACATATACTGTACGAGGTGTTTTTAAGAACATTTTTTTACTCTTTAAATTATTATAACTTATAAACGGAATAAGATAGTAACATAGTTTTTTCACCACTTTGTTTCTACTAATTTTCTCTATCATATATGAAAAAATAAAAATCCATGGGAACATTCTTTTAAGGGAAATTACACCCGCATCATTTAAGCATCTGAGCATAGAAAACACTGGCTCCTTGTCCCACATTTTATCTTCTAACAAACAGATAAACTATTTCAGCCAATGTCTATGTCTAAACAGGGATATGTTAAATAACATATCCCTGGTCTAAAGCAACATCACCATACCAGGCTCATATGAAATCTCACATTACGTCGAAGGTATATGGACAAGTTATACAGTTCTATATTAGTTAAAGATCAATTAAACTGAGCAGATCAGTGTTTGAATTGGGAAAAGCACTTTCAGTTTTTGAGTGGCTGATCAAAGTTTGCCAGTTTTTGATTTATCATGTTTATGCTAATGTTGTGATGTGATTGGGCGACACTGGTATCTGTATGTAGTACTTTAAACCTTTCACCGAAATCTGAATCACGTAAAAAGTGGGAAAGTCCATTCCTGCTAGTTGGTTGAGGTATGGTAAGATTCAAAAACGTTTCCTCATAATTTTCTGCTCCCCTTGAAAGAATTATGATGTAAATAAAAACTACAACATGGATGTGCAAAAGTGTGTTGATTCCCCTCATATGTTTTGGGCACTATTTTGTCGGGCACAACAAATATTGTTAAAAAACAACATATCGTTAAAAAGTGTAAGAAAATTAATATGGATATACCGTGATAGTTTTTGTCTTATCTTCATGGCCTTACGAGCCATGTAACTCTCTCTCTGTCTGTCTGTCTCTCTCTCTCTGTCTCTCTCTGTCTGTCTCTGTCTGTCTCTGTCTGCCTCTGTCTCTCTCTCTCTCTGTGTCTCTCTGTATATATATATATATATATATATATATATATATATATATATATATATATATATATATATATATATATATATATATATATATATATATATATATATATATATATATATATATATATATATATATATATATATATATATATATATATATATATATATATATATATATATATATATATATATATATATATATATATATATATATATATATATATATATATATATATATATATATATATATATATAAGACATATATATATATATATATATATATATATATATATATATATATATATATATATATATATATATATATATATATATATATATATATATATATATATATATATATATATATATATATATATATATATATATATATATATATATATATATATATATATATATATATATATATATATATATATATATATATATATATATATATATATATATATATATATATATATATATATATATATATATGTATAACCGTTATGCATATTTGAGTAGATTTTAACATGATTATTTAAAATTGTCTATTTAAATTCTTAAACTTTCCGAATTTCGTCAGTTTTGTTGATTTTCAGCCATGTTCAGCCATTCCGAGGCTTTCTCCCTGGAACCCTTTCAAGAGGCCCTTAAGCTGTTAAGTTAAACTTCTTTCCTGGATCTTTACCCTTTGATTCTTGCTTCGCCCCAGGACTGCAGGACCCCAAGATTTTTCATTTAACATTGGCGATTTGTGTTGATTTTAAGCCATATTGCCATATTCGGGCATAAATAAAACAAAAAATGTTCAAACCAGGGCTTCAACCATGAACCCCTGCACAATTTTACCAGAATTTTCTCAATTCTTAGAGAAAGTTTCTCCTCTGTTTGTTTAGAAATGGAACCCTGCTTCTTGGAGTAGATTCTAACATGATTATTTAATATCATCTTCTTATCATTGCTTAAAGAGGAAGGCTCGTCTCAGTAAAATACAGTAAAATTGGGGGATGTGATATTTTGACGTCACTTCCGGTTGTGGGCGCAAGATCCGATCCTCTGTCTGTGTGTACCATAGTACAGCCAGACACTAGCATGTACGTTGTGTGTGCAGAGTTACACACACAGCGCATTACATCAATGCCTTTTTGTCAGAAAGCGAAAGTGAAATATTAGTATTATAATACTACAATAATAGTCACCAAATTAAAATTACTGAGAAAGAAAAAGAAGAAGATGAAAGCAAAAGTCGAAATAAACGATTCTACCGGGGATCGAACTCACGACTTGACTGCTTGATTTGCAAAGAAGTTAATGTCGTTCGCCGTAAGCAACTGGACTAATTCGTGGAATAACCTTCGCTGCGTTTTAAATAACTATAAACCTTGTAATACGAGACGAATCGCGCAGCAAATTTTCAACCAATCAAAAAATTTGAAAGGAATTTCAAAGATTAAGCACGTATGACGATTTCGCCTCCTTAAATTTCCCGAACCAAAAATCTCCAGACCAAGGCTTCACCCATAAACCCCTGCACAATTTTTAGAGGAAATTTAGCCTACGCCTGTATAAAAATGGAACCCTATATAACAGTATATTGATAATCTGAGTAATTTAAACATTCATTTTAATTTTCAGGAAAATTGATCCCATACTTGTTTAGAAATGGGTTAACCTAAAATCTGATAATGCTTATCTAAGTAGATTTTAACATGAGAATTTGAAATTATCTTCATTATCTTTACTTAACTAGTTTCTGCAATTGATTTTCTGCCATTTTTGGGAATCAAAGACAAGAAATCTTCAGAGCCTCTGGCGCACCCCCTTGGACCCCTTCCAAGGGGCTCTTAAGCTGGACTTATTTTCCTGAACTTTCTGCTTAACAACTTAATTTGCCCCTGAACCCCACGATTTTTAAATTTATTTTGGAACTTTGTGTTGAATTTAAGTCGTTTTGGGGTCAAAAACAAAAAAAATTCAGATCAAGGCTTCGCCCCATAGATCCCATAATTTTGCCCTCTCTAAATTTTAAGTGAAATTTTATCTTCTGCCTGTTCAGCAGTGGTAGGATATAATTTAACATAAGAATTTGAAATGTCCTTTTTTTATCTATTAAATTTTTGAACTTTGTGTTGATTTTAAGCCATTTTTTGGGGAACAAAAACAGGAATTTTTCTGTCCATCTAGGAGCTTCGTGCCATGGACATCAACCAAGGTGTCGCCTCTGGACGCCGCCAGGAGCCCTTAAGCTGGTACATTTTGTTTTGCAGTGCATGCTGCATATTGTTCTTGAATACTGTGCCCCAAGCCTAAGCTGCTTAATGTCTGGCGATGCCACTGATTGCAGAGGGAGGGGGGGGGGGGAGGATCTGTTCCCAATTGTTCTATATTGTGTGATTGTATGACACATGCATGTATCGTTAATAGATAAGTCGGGCAAGTACAATTTTCGTCGGCCAATTTGTCTTACCCCCTCCCCTAGAGCGCAAAGTCTAGTTACGCCTGTGGTTACATGCATATGTTTATCGAGAATTGAGGCTATGGTAATGATCCAAAAACTCTTTATCAGAATCAGCGGTTAGCTTGAACTGTTGAACAGTTGAAAAGGTTTCAGAAGAACAGATATGCCTACTAAGCAGCTAAGGGTTTACACACTATCTGACTATAGGATGGAGAAGTGAACCCGTCAATATATCAATTTCAGGCTGAATGTTGCCTTTAACCGCTAACAATTATACTGAGGTTCCTTTAATCCCTAACGACTTTAATCAACACAGCTAGTTGACGAATTCTGACCAATGTTTATCTAGTGTGAATTGGGTAGCTGCTCAAGACAAGTCATGCATGCAATGGTTTAGCTCGAATTTTCGGTTGTGGGCTTGAAGTCTAGTATTGAAATAGCCATGAGCTAAATAGCCATGAGCTAAATAGCCATGAGCTAAATAGCCACGAGCTAAATAGCCACGAGCTAAATAGCCATGAGCTAAATAGCCATGAGCTAAATAGCCATGAGCTAAATAGCCATGAGCTAAATAGCCATGAGCTAAATAGCCATGAGCTAAATAGCCATGAGCTAAATAGCCATGAGCTTAATAGCCATAAGCTAAATAGCCATGAGCTAAATAGCCATGAGCTAAATAGCCATGAGCTAAGAACGTCGTCTTTGATACCTTAACGTGCAAAGTTTTGAGTTATTACAATAATTCCTAAGTCAATCTTTAGATCTTATGATTTTTCAAAGTATGAATAAAAGCAGAAGTAGGCCTAAAAGCATACGCCTCTGTCCTCCCTGATCTGAAAACGGCATTCAGTGTTTTTTTTATTTTTATTTATTTGTTTTTTTTTTTTAGGGGGGTTAAGCCCCCTCAAGAACGAAAAGCTAGACACGACCCTTAAAGAAAGAGAACAAAGTTATTAAGGTTTTAATTTATCCATTATAAGATAGAATAGATTCAACAAACAAAGACGATCTGCAACTTGGTTCTTCTCCCCACGCCAAATTTGTATAGGTTGCAAGATTACAGTGTGTACGTCTGTACGTGATGGACGCTAACAATTTCTTAACCTGTTAACTTAGCTCTGAAGTTTTCAGAACCGCATCCGGTGTAGTCAACATTCTGACCGTATGCGCTATAGCCAATGCAAGGCAGATTGCTAAAATTTGATAAGAAGAGGGCCAATTTTCGGGATGTTTCCTCAATTTTTCGGAAAGGTTTTTCCATTTTGGGGAAATTTTAGTGTATTTTGGCCAATTTTCACGAAATTTTCTTTAATTTTTGGAAACTTTATTAAAATTTCCAGCCAATTTTCGGAAGTATTCTTTGATTTTTGAACATTTTCTTCCATTTCATCAAAGTCAATTATTTTATGGAATTTCATCATTTTCAGAGGGCGGTCCTAGAAATCAGCCCTTGATACATTCTAGCAAGAGCTGCTATACAAGTACTGCAAGTATTTCCTAGCTTGCCTACCGAGTGGAGTGTTTATCTCACTACATCCTGGTTCATTTCAAATTTAAAATAATATTATTCTCCTTCACTATCTCTTTGTGACTCTTCCAAAAATATTTTGGTGTAATAAATATTTTCTATTTTGTTTCTGAAACAATAAAATTTTTTAAATAATACCATTCTGCATATCACTTTTTAGACCAAGCTATTAAAATATTGGACTGGCACCGGACGTTTTCGTTTACGTTCCTCAACGTTGCTAATTTACATGACTTTTGCGATTAAAAACAACGTCATAAATTTCTATAATTAGCATTGCTGAAATTGATTGTAGCATAGTAACCACTAAAATACAAACTTAAATAAATAGCACTTAATTTGAAGTCGTCCATATTCTTTTCATTTAATAAAATTTAAAATATAGTTTTCAATTAAAAGATGGCGGATTTTGAGCATGGAGTTACAATACTAGTCCTGTCGCATCTGATGGCCACGACAGAAAAACATATTCTTTGTGACTACAGAACTGGAGGACTGGCAATGGACTGGCAATGGACATGGTAAAGGGGATACTGTCTGGAATGCATTTGTATTTGCTTTTGAATGCCAACCAAAATCGCGCAATTACAAAAATGGCAATGTAATATTAAAAACAAATGTATTTACATGATTTACAAGAGCCTTTAGTCGGACTTAAAATGGCTTTTTAACCTGATAACTCTGAATTCTTGGGCACTTGTCCTTTGTAAATAAGAGTTATTTAGTGTTCTGGTGGTTGGAAAAGTATGAAAAAGGTTACATGTAAGCTGGTGTATTACAGGGCGACCTGGTATATTACAAGGCGACCTGGTGTATTACAAGGCGACCTGGTGTATTACAGGGCGACCTGGTGTATTACAAGGCGACCTGATGTATTACAGGGCGACCTGGTGTATTACAGGGCGACCTGGTGTATTACAGGGCGACCTGGTGCATTACAAGGCAACGCGGTGTATTACAGGGCAACCTGGTTTATTACATGGCGACTTGATGTATTTAAATTGCGACCTGATGTATTTTCTTATGTAAATCTTTTTTTTTGTTAATTGTCTATCATAATTCTTTAAAGTGTGACAGCAAATGTTGCCCAAACGTGTTTAAGTCTTTATCACACCCCAAATCAAAATCTAGCAGGAATAGAATTTCCCTTCATTTTCACTGACTGAGATTTATGAAAGAAATTAACAAAATTAAATGATTGATAACAAATTTGAGCTTTCTGCCCAGTCATACATCATAACCTTAGCATAAATTATAAATTGATCTAACTTTGATCAGCCTTAAATCAAAGTGCTGTTTTCAAAATTCAAAACTTGATCTGCAGAAATTTGAACACTCCTTTAAAACATAGAAAAAGAAAAACTCTCAAGTACAAAAAGGAATATGAAAGTAGATTTTTATAGTTCTATTCGTCTTTTTCTCCTCTAGCATATAAAGAAATATACAGCGTATACTTGCTAGCAAAGGGGAGTATAAAAGCCACTCTTATGCAGTAGACTTTATATAGCAGTCGTTTAGCTGCAGTGGTCAGCTATACCTATTTGTATGACAATGATGTTGGTTAGTCTTCTAAGCGGATGAAGCACATGACTTCCCAATCCCCATGTATATGACTCCAATCCATCAGAGGTCAACTCCACAACAATGCTGGTACTCATTAACAGCTGAGTGGACTGGAGCATGTCTTGCTCAACGCCACAATGCAGCGCTCGCGACAGGAGCTGAACCATGCGAGCATGATTACTTTATCACTGAGCCCACTTTACGGGGGCTAGTACAAACATAACTATGAAAAACTCATTTAAAAAAAGAAAAAAAACTAATAACACATTTGTGTGCAAATGACTTGTACACTAAATCTAATGTACAAGAGTGACGTCACATGCTCACTTTCTTCACGCTGCTAATGTAATTGTATTAAAAATGTATTCACTGAATGAACATATTGTTTTACTTTCTTCAGGTTGTAAATCATAACCATCTTACTGGGTTTGCGTTAGCGCTTTCCTTACATATATCCAATGGTTGTAAGCCACAGAGTTTCAGAGCAGCTACAAATGAACTTAAGAAAGATTTTGGAAATGTAAGAATGTTACAACCAGTTTTGTTCACTCGTTTCTACACAAATTAACTTTTAACTTGAATATCTCCTTCCCATTTTGTTTCTTTTAATATTCCTCTTTCAAAAACGATAAACTTGTGTGCCTACTGCACTAATCTTGTAAAACTATTTTATATCCTGAAAGTAATATCAACTTGGTATCAAATAATACCAAAATTATATAATCATTAAGTAGGTGAGGAATGGCATCACTCTTTACAGTAGACTTTTTACAACAGTCATATCCTTAAAAAATGTGAAATCTGTGTATCTCCTCATCTGAATGAAATCGTCCTGTTTGTCTTCTGTCATACAGTCCAGGAGAAACCCCACTTTTGAAAACCTACCTTAAGACCCCAAAATGGGACTTGATTATTATTCATGCCACTGACGCTGACGTCATACACTGCTATAATAATTGGGAGTTTTACCGCTGCAATAAAAAGTTTAAAACAACCTAGAAAAGATGTTAATGAATATTCATTAAATTCAACCGCGAACGTTTGAAAATTCATCGAGTACCTTCTTTATAAATCAAAAGATAACATTATGACCTCGCTTGACCTCTGGCTGTAAAGAGTCACTGGATATCTTTAACTGGCTTCGGCCTTGTTTTGTAATCAAGATTAGGAAAAATTATAGTAAACTTTAAGCTAGCGACTGAAAAAGGCAACATGCAAAGAAGCCGCAATCATGACATCATATGAAACTGGGAGTGCGCATCTTCCTTGAACTTCACGGTGCCGTTAAACATCAACAAGCCAAACCGTTTCTTGAATACATTAGCCCCAAATTACCACCCCTTCCCCCCCGCCCCCGAAAGGTTCCCCAAATTGAGGTTTTACCCGAACTGTCATGTGAAATAATGTATAAGATATAAAATTGCTAGGAATAGAGGGTGTGAGCAGGGATTCCAGCTCCCTGGTGTGAGAGACTTCACCCTTCTGCAGTAGACATCACAACTTAAACATAAATAACTGTTGTATGCCTCTGCATGTCCATAAAATAAAAATAATATTTCTATATTCCAACATACTGAGATGGAAGTCGAATTTTGTATTGCAAATTAAACATTTAATCATCTTCACTCTAATAACCACGGTACTTGTATGGTATTTTGATTAAGACTGCTTGAGAAAATAAAATCTATTTGCACATTACAAAAAGCTGTTTGTTTTCTTTTGACAAAGATAAAAACATACATTGAACAGTGAAGTGACACGTTAAAGCAGACTCCCTTTTTGTACTCGTACATCCTTGCCTATAAGAGCTTCTTTAAAGCAGACTCCCTATTTGTACTCATACATCCTTGCCTATAAGAGCTTTTTTAAAGCAGACTCTTTTTTGCGCTCATACATCCTTGCTATAAGAGCTTCTTTAAAGCAGACTCCCTTTTTGCACTCATACATCCTTGCTTACAAGAGCTTCTTTAAAGCAGACTTCCTTTTTGCACTCATACATCCTTGCCTATAAGAGCTTCTTTAAAGCAGACATTCTTTTTGCACTCATACATCCTTGCCTGTAAGAGCTTTTTTAAAGCAGACTCCCTTTTTGCACTCATACATCCTTGCCTGTAAGAGCTTCTTTAAAGCAGACTCCCTTTTTGCACTCATACATCCTTGCCTGTAAGAGCTTCTTTAAAGCAGACTCCTTTTGTACTCATACGTCCTTGCCTATAAAGCTTTTTAAAGCAGACTCCCTTTTGCACTCATACATCCTTGCCTATAAGAGCCTCTTTAAAGCAGACTCCCTTTTTGCACTCAGACATCCTTGCCTATAAGAGCTTCTTTAAAGCAGACTCCCTTTTGGCACTGATACATCCTTGCCTATTGGAGCTTCTTTAAAGCAGACTCCTGTTTTGCACTCATACATCCTTGCCTGTAAGAGCTTCTTTAAAGCAGACTCCCTTTTTGCACTCATACATCCTTGCCTGTAAGAGCTTCTTTAAAGCAGACTCCCTATTTGTACTCATACGTCCTTGCCTATAAAAGCTTTTTTAAAGCAGACTCCCTTTTTGCACTCATACATCCTTGCCTGTAAGAGCCTCTTTAAAGCAGACTCCCTTTTTGCACTCAGACATCCTTGCCTATAAGAGCTTCTTTAAAGCAGACTCCCTTTTGGCACTCATACATCCTTGCTTATTAAAGCTTCTTTAAAGCAGACTCCCTTTTTGCACCCATACATCCTTGCCTATAAGAGCTTCTTTACAGCAGACTCCCTTTTTGCACTCATACATCCTTGCCTATAAGAGCTTCTTTAAAGCAGACTCCTTTTTGCACTCATACATCCTTGCTTATAAAAGCTTCTTTAAAGCAGACTCCTTTTTGCACCCATACATCCTTGCCTATAAGAGCTTCTTTAAAGCAGACTCCTTTTGCACTCATACATCCTTGCCTATAAGAGCTTCTTTACAGCAGACTCCCTTTTTGCACTCATACATCCTTGCCTATAAGAGCTTCTTTAAAGCAGACTCCCTTTTTGCACTCATACATCCTTGCCTATAAGAGCTTCTTTAAAGCAGACTCCCTTTTGGCACTCATACATCCTTGCTTATTAAAGCTTCTTTAAAGCAGACTCCCTTTTTGCACCCATACATCCTTGCCTATAAGAGCTTCTTTACAGCAGACTCCCTTTTTGCACTCATACATCCTTGCCTATAAGAGCTTCTTTAAAGCAGACTCCTTTTTTGCACTCATACATCCTTGCCTGTAAGAGCTTCTTTAAAGCAGACTCCCTTTTTGCACTCATACATCCTTGCCTATAAGAGCTTCTTTAAAGCAGACTCCCTTTTTGCACTCATACATCCTTGCCTATAAGAGCTTATTTCAGCTCTTATTATTAAAAAAGTGAAATAATGGTATCAAGCTACAGTTAAAGATGCGCTAGACCCAAAAAGAGGGCGTAATTTTCTTGAAACTAAAATATTCGGCAAGGCTTTTTGACCCACGTGGAGAACAACAAAAGTTCTCTAGCACCAAAATTTATACCAATAATAGCTATCTAACATTCATAAACAATACCATTTATTCACTTTCGGAGGCTAAATAAGTCAATGACTATTTAAAGAATTTACCAAAATGACGCACTCACTTATAAGTCTAATTCTCTTTGAACTCGCTGAACGTAAAGAATGTACAATATATGTTGAGCAGGTGTACGAATGCCAAACTGCTAAAGAAATCAAAACGTTTTTTCGCATGCATGTTGGAGCTTATAAAATCGTTCATATTTCATCAATTTCTTTTCATTTAAAATTTTCTTGTGGAAACTCAACTTTTGCTCTTCAATTAAAACTCATAGATAATGCATCAATCCTATACTTTTTATACACCGCAATTACAGGCCAGGGTGACATACATAATTCAAATTCCACTTTAAAATGATTGTGTCGCTAAATGTATAAGTGAAGAAATTTCCAGATCAGCAGTTAAATTTCACTAAACGAACGATAGGAACCTATCCGTTAAATTACTCTTTGTATTAACTTATCTGTAAATTAGTGTTTGTATTAATCTATCCATTCAATTACTCTTTGTATTATGTATATATTAAATTACTCTTTGTATATTGTAAGCGCTTTGAGCCTTTTTAGGGAAAAGCGCAAACTAAATGCTTGTTGTATTAAAATGATTAGTTCAATGGTCAAGCAAGTCCATTGTATATGAAAACGACTTCAAAAGAAACAAAATGGTGAAAAAAGCGTTTAAAAAGCTTATTCCGTTGAGTAAATATTCAAACTTAAAGTCTTATCTGTGTATAAATGACTGGCATAGTAAGTCTACTATGGAAAAGTGGCGTCCCATCCTCACATTCTTAACAATTGTTGATGAATGTTAAAGAAAGTGTCTTTAGGTGGTATATTATAAACAGTGGCATAGGAACAATTTTTTTCTTGGAGGGGGGGGGGGGGTGGAGGGCTGAAGCTTTATTTCTCCAAGGACCTCGACCCTATCCTCACCCAGAAGCCTCGTTTTTGACATGGTTTCTTGGGCATGTTTGGCGCTTTGGGCATTTTTTCTCTTTTTTCCTAAAGAAGAATGAACAAGTGACATTCTTGCTGACCCTCTTTCGGAAGAAGTCTTTTTAAACTCGATTGGTGTTTTTGACCACTCATGCTTGCCATCAGTTGTACCGGCAGTAGACATGCGTGCACGTACAACGGTACGTATAATTTGTTATGTACGTACAACGGTACAAACACATTAGGTGTCACAGATGCCCGCACGCCTTTTTCTTTTTCTTCCCGGGAGTGTTTAGGACAATTTGCATCGATATCAGTTGGAAATCCTTCTAAATTACTTTCTAATTTTCAACGGAATAAACGCAAATTGCCCTAAACACTCCTGGGAAAGAAAAAAAGTGGGCTGCCCGCACTCAGAGTCTGCAGTAGCACGCAAATGTTACGTTTAACACAGCTTTGATTGGCTCAAAATGATTATGAGGGTGCTAAGAAGTAATAAAGTCTCCATCAAAATTACATTACCTTTTTTATCAACATCATCGAAGAAATTAGAACATATGACAATATACTATAAAGCCATATTATTTAAAGTGGGTATAAATAAGTCTTTTAAGGGGGTTTTCGTATATGAGAAGTGAGGGGGGGGTCTAAAGCATAGTTTAGCCCCCTCTAAATTTTGACGGGGGGTAAAGGCCCCCCCCCCCCCTAGGCCCCCGCTTCCTACGCCCTTGATTATGAATACCCTTACTATATTAGGTTTTACTATTTTTTCTGACATCCCATGGTATTGAAGCCTCAAAATCGCGCAGGACAAATATGATAGAATACATAAAGACTTTGAGGAATCTAAGGCTATGACAAATAGTCTGATTTCGGTCGTTTCTACGTAAATGATACCACCAAGCCTAAACATCTCCTTCACAAATAAAAAAATAATGCTTTTTTAATATTTTGTGTCTTTTAAAGTCTTATTTCATATAAGATAGACTTGCTAGTCAAACTAACTTTAAATTCCTAATTTAATTTCCTCTAAATCATTATTGACAACTATATTTTCATTCCTAATTTTTTGTTTTTTTAGTTGAAGATCGAGCTTTGTGTCACATTACAGATATTCATTTCATATTTCCTACAATCATTTAAAGTTCATCTACACACAAATAGTACATTAGAGGCATGTTGTATTAAGCACGATGCTGTATTATGGGTAATGTTGCTCAATGGCGGCCTGCAGCTGTATTAGAATTTCTTAACTTTAAAAAATATATATGTGATCCTTAAAATTAAGGTTTCTCACAAACTGATAAAGCAATTATCTAAATAAAAAACTATTGTTTTTCTTTCCGCTTATATTCAATAATATAAAGAGGGCTCCATGGATGTATCATTATTTTGCTCGAATACTTTGATGGCCGCCGCATAAAATTACCATCCGTTATTCTGTTCAAACAAGCTAAATCAAACTATATCTTTTGAGAATGACAACTGTAAGCTTTGAGAATCGACAAACCAATAATTCCTGTTATCCCGGTTTAAATCAAACTAATTTGTTGTAGTTTCATGTATACATGTTCAAACTTCCATGCCAGAATTCATTTCAATCATTTTATTTTTCTAAATTCTAGAATCTTCTCCAACTTAATGATCAATCGTATGATCCATACACCTACAAAATAAAACGTATTCAGTTCAAAATAAAATCACCTAGATACTTATGGCATTAGGTATGTCCCTCGGATGAAGATAAGGGTAAGGATATTCTCTTTCTTTGTTTCTCTGATCGATGGTTTCTCCGGCTTTTCTCAATTCATCCCGGAAGTGTTTCAAAGCTTTCGTACCAATTTCATCGAACACGTACTGAACTTCGAATTCACCCAGCGACTTGGTCCCTTTCTCGCTTAGAAGCCGAGTGATTAGGAGCGTCTCTAGTGAAGCCTTCTTATCTGGTAGCGTATTAATGATGTCATTTTCGGTCAGCGCAGATTTATCCTTTGGTCTTTCTGATAACATGAGACTTGGATAATTTGCAGGGAATCCATAATCGTCATACTGAGAAAAATTTGCCGCGGCATGAGCAACGCTTCCGGTAAATATCACGGAGGTAAGAGTAGCCTTCAAATCCCTCGTGTTTTCGAACTTTCCTTCTCCTGGCACTCCTTTTATCCCGGCACCACCCGCTTCTTCTGATATTGACAAGACTCTTGCCCATTCTTGCAACTCATGATCTTTTACGAAGTCTTCGTCATTTCTGTAGTGACCATCCACGTATTCGGATACGTATGACTTTATTGCATTAAAAAGCAAAAGTGCGTCATCCCGATATGGGTAGAATGGCAAGACTTCTGGGTCCTCGACACCTCTATCCTTTAAATCGTTTGGAAGTGTAGCGGTAACGTCTAATCGCCATCCAGGTCGAACCCTAGCAATAAGATTAAACAAACCCATTCGTCCTATCTGCATGCTCGTATCTACCCATCCTCCCTCAGATACCAGAATAGCGAGAGCACGGCTGTTGATGGCCATAAGGTACAAGAAGTGAGGTGCAAGGAGACGAAAGATTGGATGAGACGGGGATAAGCTTCGATGTGTGGCAACAGCAATCGATTCCATCACCAGATGCGTGAAGCCAAGATGAGTTATCGGCTGGTGATAGTTCGCATCTGCGTGATTAAACCACATTTTAGCCATGAGCCAAGTGTATTCTGGATCAGTTGGCAAGAACACCGGATTATCTTCAGCAGGCTCGGAATCTAATTGAATGGCCACGGGCATTAAATCCTTTGCATCATTTAGGAAGAAAAGGGCTGAAGGGGCAATCATAGTTCTATTGCCTGTGCACTCGAGATCCTTCATGATTACATAATCAACGAAGAACAATCTTTTGGCGGTAACGGCTTCCTCGATCGTGAGACCCTCTAATAGGGGCTTTAACATTTCATCATCAACAGCAGGTCTTTTCGGATATGTGCGACACAGTCGTATCACAGCAGGGTTGCAGTTCGCTACCCTTTGCCGCCCAAAGGCTTTGTCACATCGCCATGTTTCCACGCTAGGAGGCTTGGTGAGAACTTTATTGTACACAGGAACAATATCTTCTGGCGTCTTCCATCGGCCGATAGTGGCATCCTTCACTTTTATGTGTAAAAACATTCCATATTTCAGTTTCTTTAAGTCCCATTGATACTCATTTGAAAACAACTCATCTTTTGGGCATTCTTTCACTTGTGGAGGTAAGCCAACAACTTTCTGTTCAAATTCATACACTTGCCTCTTTTCCTCCAATTCCTGCTTTCTTTGGGTAACTTCTTCTTCATACTGGGGTAATACTGAATCGTACTCTTTAATTCTTAACCGTTTTTTCGCAGGAACCCATCGATCGATTGGGAAAACATGTGTAACATTTGAATGAATGGGCTTCCACTTTTATCCACTCCACATACCAATCATCCAACAACCCATACGCATCCCGCCACAATTCTATTTTTCGTATCGAACCGAAACCATCAAGATTTCTAATTGGAAAATCATCGATATGACCTTTTTCAAAATCATCCCTCCAACGACAATCCAGTTTAATTTCATGTGAGCATTTGCCTGTGTCGCTAATTAAAACTATCTTTACGTTAGCATCGGTTCCCGCTCCTTTCTTGTCGCCGGTTTTGACAGTGACAATGTAATTTGTGCCTTTCGGAATTTTATGTAATCTTCCAGGCCGTAAACAATTCCCCATTGTGAATCGATATTCTGATTTCCAATTGAAAAGTTATTTCCTATTAAAAGCACTGACTTAAATCGCCATTCACAAACTGTATCGAAGTTTTTGGCAGTCCATTCTCTTTTTAACAATTCCTCACTTTTTCTTCAAATATTGAGTTATTCAAATTAACGACACGGACACC
This sequence comes from Chiridota heheva, assembly GCA_020152595.1. Taxonomy (NCBI): domain Eukaryota; kingdom Metazoa; phylum Echinodermata; class Holothuroidea; order Apodida; family Chiridotidae; genus Chiridota; species Chiridota heheva. Next base: position 1,028,920 of record JAIGNY010002731.1, on the reverse strand, counting down.
ATGATTGTGATGAATGACTGCTTTCTTCAATCAAATAAAACAAGTACGTGAAAGCATTATTCCAGTTAAAATCCACAGGATAGAGTGAGTTAAAAATTGCTTTCCCTTCGTGGTAGGTTTGAGTATGCCTCCATAATTTTAGTTCTTCAGCGACAAAAACAGGTTGTCCTCCGATAAGAAAATAAATATGTTTACTGACACAGTTCACACACTGTCCATGGAGCTCCAGACACTGACAAGCGGAGTTCTGGAACGTCGGCTTCCCTAGCTGAAAATGCTTACAAAAATCTACGTGAACGCGTTTTTCGTTTCAAAGTTTCCTGGAACTGAAAAGTTTCGAAAGAACAATTAAGCCCGTGTGTTTGCACTTCATATCAAAAACACTCCAGCCGGATATCTTTTTGAGCAAATATTCTTGTACATAGATACCGACGTTTATAAAACGGGCCAAGCGGAAACTGTTAATTGGTGCTATGGTGAAAATTTCAACAGCTTTTTGATGAAAAGGTGGCGTTTTAAATTTAGTTTCCAAGTAAAATACATTCGCAGCTCATCGGTGGTTCGTCCATGACTAGCTCTCTGGCTCTGCGGTAACAATCGATGTTTATGTTACAGAGCAGGTTGGATACAAATGGACAGGGAGCAATTTCTAGCTTTTCCAATCGACACGAACCGCCAATTCTCATAAATATTTCTGTAACGATGACTTTTAAAAAGTTTGTTAGAGTTAGTCGTAGTTCATATCTTTTGTGGAAGGTAAATTACTGTGGCTTGTACATATACTTGGATATATCTTTTGTGGAAGTTAAATTACCGTGGCTAGTACATATACTTGTATATATATAAATATATATATATATATATATATATATATATATATATATATATATATATATATATATATATATATATATATATATATATATATATATATATATATATATGTATGTATATATATATATATATATATATATATATATATATATATATATATATATATATATATATATATATATATATATATATATATATGTATATATATATATATATATATATATATATATATATATATATATATATATATATATATATATATATATATATATATATATATATATATATATATATATATATATATATATATATATATATATAATTCTCATAAATATTTCTGTAACGATGACTTTTAAAAAGTTTGTTAGAGTTAGTCGTAGTTCATATCTTTTGTGGAAGGTAAATTACTGTGGCTTGTACATATACTTGTATATATCTTTTGTGGAAGTTAAATTACCGTGGCTAGTACATATACTTGTATATATATAAATATATATATATATATATATATATATATATATATATATATATATATATATATATATATATATATATATATATATATATATATATATATATATATATATATATATATATATATATATATATATATATATATATATATATATATATATATATATATATATATATATATATATATATATATATATATATATATATATATATATATATATATATATATATATATATATATATATATATATATATATATATATATATATATATATATATATATTGTTCGTTCATATTTCAGGTGCCATCTGGATGGAGGGCCTCCCCTCCCCCAATGCACATAAACACTCGGACACACGACAGTTACTGGCACACCTTAAATGCAAGTTCTAAGTTAAATCCCATTGATCAATATGTTAAGGGACGCCCTGAGTCCAGAAAGAAGGGGGGGGGGGGGGCTGGCACTTCCATATGTGAGGTATGTATACATGTGCCGCCCGAACAGTTACCTTTTTTCATAATTTTCGTAGTGCAGGTATCAAAAATCCAATCTCTTATACTGCTGATCTCAAAAATATTGCATATTCTCATACTACAGGTATCAAAAATTACTTATTTTTGTGCTGCATGTATCAAAAATCACCTATTTTCGTACTGCAGGTATCATAATCATAAACTGTCATACTACTGTTACCAAAAAAATCTCTTATACTACAGTCCAATTTTGAAATTCTGGGCGGCACATACCTACCACTTTATGATGGAAGTTCCCCACCCCCCGGCCCGGAGACAGGTCTTAATTTTGAGGAATCTTTTATTCATCCAAAATTGGAATGATCGTTTCATTACAAATGTATAATAAACCTGAGAGTAGTAACTGATAAATGTGGGGCTATTTATATATCATAGAATTGCAGTGAGCTTGAATATTATTTTAGTCCCGTTCGCTGGTTTCGTTGCTTATCATTATTAGATGAAGATTTTTAACTCGTTTTTTCACCAAAGCCTGAGATTCAAGGGAGAGGTATGTACGTAGCCATGGGAGCTATTTAACTCATTGCTTGTGTTATTAACTGATAAGTCTAATATCACTATCACTGCATGAATACAGAAGAATCTGATTCAAATTTATGAAACAGAGTTGACAAAGTTTATTAATGAAAATCGCGAATAGATTGGGATTATTGAGGATTTATCTTTCACGGCTGTGCTTTGGACTGTTGAATAAAACGATTTTGAGCAAATGAGAATCTAAAATCAAATTTGAATTTAGTAGGACCCTTCTGCTTCCTTGTAACATGGCCTGACTAATGTAGGGAAGTGCCACAATTCCCTCCTCGGGAGTTAAATAGGCAGCTTAACGGTGTGGAAGGGAAGGGTGCAAGAAGGGTCACCTCTCAGTGGCAGTTTTACTGGGAGGGGTCGTCTGCAGGAGTCGTCTGCATAGTTTCGAGCGTCGGAAGATAGAAACCTCCATATGCTGGCATGCCATATAATGCATAATTCAGCACACTCTGTGACTTCTGCACATATGCCTATATATTCAAAAACCGTGACCTGAAATCAAAGTTCTCGTACTTGACTACTAATAATAATGGGTGTTTAGAAATCAAACTGATCATTGTAGGGCGGCAAGGATTGTGTCATGGAAAAGAAACGTGTTTGTTTCAATGTGTTAAATCATGCTCCTTTAGAAATGTCTCCCTAGGGTCATTCCGGGATTGATCAATTAAGATTTAAAATATCTCAATTTCTTGCGGCTTTCACTGGAATGGTTCTTATTTTCTTTTATTAAAAAAAAAATTGACTGCGGTAACGATCAGCGTGCCAACTGAACGAAAATAATGCATTATCATGATAACAAACTGGAAGATTGTTTTCAAGAGTTCATTGACCTCAAAAGGGATAGATTTTCTCAGCTTTTTATATTTTGCTGAAATTAAGGAAAGACCATTAGGCCAACCAATGGCCAACGTAAAGACAACGTATCAAGGGGCTCAGAAATGTTCACCGATGTATCTGCGATATCCCTTTGACTATATTGAACAATCGGACTGAGGCCCGCGCCCGGGTGTCTTATTGTCCAAGTGGTCTATGCTCGACGCTCGACTAACATGGTAACCTTGTCAAAAACAATTCCCGAACAAAACTTTAAAATGTTTTTATTTTCTTAAAAAAATCTTGTTAAAACGCGACTTCCTAAAGGTAACACATAATAAGAAGTCAAAACTTGTCTTCCAATTTCTCGAAAACCGCACGGTTAATTTCAAAAGTGCACGGCGAAAAGATAATTCATACGGTATGCCATTATTTCAAAACGTGTAAGCAATAGTAATGGAAGATCTGATGTAAAATGGCAATTCATTCCATAACCGTGGGGCAGCGACAGCGAAAGACCTGTCCCACCATAAATGCTTAGATTTTAATTCAAACAGAAGTATTTAATCTGAAGAATGTAAATTACGGACAGGAATATACAGTTTTAACAAATTAGATATGTAAAGTGGAGCACGACCTTTGAGAGATTTGTGAGGATATGCCTCATGAATATACGAAACCATCACAAATAGTGAGTTCGCCGAGAAGTCCACATTCAATTGTGGTGTACCTTCATGATAAAAGTTGACACCTTCATCAAATAAGTTGAAATCTTCACCATATAAGTTGATATCTTCACCATATAAGTTCATACCTTCGTGAAATATGTTGACACATTCATTAAATAAGTTGTTCCCGTCACCATATAAGTTGTTCCCGTCACCATATAAGTTGATACCACATGGAAGATCAGCGATGTTTGGTTTTTCCACATGTTAGAAAATCAAATATCTCAAGGCCACCGAAAATGTACACATCACTCCCCTCCCACTCCATACATATAGTGTACAATTATACATACACTGTACGTACGGAGTTTATTTTGGGAACGGTTTAAGTGGACACAGCGTTTACATTATTTAAGAAATATTGAGTGAGGGCGCTGCGAGTAGCAATGTCGCAGATGTCGGGGCACAATATTGGCATGATCGTGAAGTTGACACATCTATCACATGTGGTCCTTTTAGCGTTCCATACTGAACAGCAAAACATGATCAGAAAGTACACAAAAAGCAAATGGCAGTTCCCAATTTGGGAGAGCGTTAAGCTTATTTAATCAAAAATGGAACAGCTGCATTCATCCACATTTCAAATGCACCATAAACTAGATCCCCAATCTAAAAATTGCGTTTTGGCTGTGTCCATTTTTGCCTTGGCTGCATTATTGGGAGGTATTCTATTAACCAGCGCCGCCAAAACTGATTAGCAAGATATTGTGCCTAACGCCATCTCTTTCGTCCAAAGTGATCAGCCCTTTCAAATAGACGGGGGCAAATTTATGTTACTCTTTAGGAGTAGTAAATGATTTGGTGTCAAAGGTTCTTCGTCTCTTGGATCGGAACTCATTTGTGTCACCGGTCTGGAGTTAAGAATTGATTCCACCTCGGCTATGACTGTTACTAAAACTTCGTCCGTAACTATTTGCACTTCCAGGATTGTCTTTAGTATGCGGCGAACAGATCTTATCAACATTTCCAATACTCCTCTCATATGAATTGCTGTGGGAGGGTCGAAATGCCACTGACGCAATTCCCTTTATTGCCAAAAAATGTTCAATACCCTTTTGATTGAACAATTTGATGTTTGCTTGAATTTTACGTTCTCTCCCTTTGAAATTAGAACCATTGTCACTATACAAGTCAAGCGTCCCTCTTCTGCTAATAAAACGCCTTAAACAGTTAAAGCGCTTATGAAAGAGTTGGTGTCTAGTGCATGAGCAATTTCCAATTTCAATGTGCACCGCCCTCATTCCCAAACACGTAAAGACATAACGCTTAATTCAAATTCTACCTTGTTTAACAAACAAAGAACCGAAATAATCTACCCCTACATTAGAAAAGGGAGTATTATCTGGCGTGACCCTAGGCACAGGCAATTCGGCCATTAACTGTTGACCAAGGGGAGCATTTCGTTTCTTAAATATTTGCCAATAGCTTAACGAACTGTAGTGCCCCTATTAGTATCCAAAACCTTTCGCCTAATGATGCCCACGTCATACCTGCACCCTAATGTCCTACTAGCAAGTGGTGGTGAATAATAAGCAATGATTGTGACTTGGAAGTATAACTGGGTGTTTTACATCATCGGCTAATGGAGCTTTTGTCAGTCTACCACCCACTCGTAAGTTACCATCACCGGGCTCAATTTGGCGAGTTTCCCTACCCCATTTCTCTTTGCCCCATTCTACGCTGTGCCAATCTTTAGTGAAGCCAAAATATCAGGCATGTCAGGGAACGATTTAGCTTAAACGTATCGAATTACATTTGACTTTGATCATACAAATTGTTATCTTTTTCAAATCTTCTTTTCAACAACATTAGCCTTGCTTCGGCTTGAGATCGATTGTTATGGAGAATTGGTTTGGGGTGCCGCCAGGGCAGACCTAACTGATAATGTCCATCTACCTCAGTTCCTTATTGTATCATCCATTACGACCAGCGCCCGCATGTCTTCACGAGATTCCCCTTTTGTTACATTAACCCTTAAATCCATGGAATCTGTTTCCCAAAACTGTTAAACCTGACGTTGAAGCAAGTTGTCTTTATGACATACAAAATTTACTTGTAAACTATCTTCCATATGAGAGTGTATTGGTCCCATGAGGGTCCATCCCTCATGTGGTTCCTTTTTTTTTCCCCTGTCTCTTTTCCATGACCCAAAATGCCTCAGGCACATTCCCGCCAATTAATAACATCCCCTTTAAGTGGGTCCATTGTTGTAGGTCATTTTGGACGGGTATATTTTCTGATGAAACCAGTAAATGATTTACCGTCCACACTTTGGGTAGCTCAATGTGGTCACTACCATCTATCGCTTCCGTCGGCAGTGAGGTTAACCTTTAATCTACCTCCTCACTGCTCACTTTGTTTACTGTCGTAAGATTTAATTTCTTTTCCTTGCCCTTTAATCCCATCATTTCCACTTGACGACAATCGCAAACAGAAACATTACTTCCATCATCCAATAGCGTCCACGTTTCAACTACCCTTCCATTTGCCGCGCAACCTTATGGGCAGAACATTTTTGTTCGATCGTCCTGTGTTTTGTCTGCGATGTTAATATCGAAAGAATGAACAAACCTCCAATAGTCCGCAGGAGTACCGCCATATGTGATGATTTCTGGCTTGGGTATGGCCATGGAAAGCACCATAGATTTGAGTAAATGTCCCAAATCAGCTTCGTCGATTCCCTTAAAGTGATCCTTTCTGAGACTCACCATACCCTTTCCAATCTGGCGCAAATGGGTTTAGTGGCTGATCACTGTCGGATGTCTGCCTATACTGGAATGCATGTCGCAAACTTCTTTATAAATGGGAGCACTTTTAATGGGGTGTTCTTGTACTGCAGCCGTACCTGTTATTTCTTTCTCATACATGTCGTAGTGACCCAGCTTGATCCTGTCCCTCTTGCTACCATAATATATTTCTAGTTCGGCACACGCCGCCTCGTCTTCGGCGACGTCTAACGCAAGTCTCTGGGAATGTTCCGACTTTTGTTTTTCCATATCCTGTTTTCTCTTCAATTGTTCCAATTTTAGCTTCGCCAGTTCATTCTTTATTTTTTGCTTCCTCTTGTTTAAGGCTAGATATAGACTCTTTGTCGAGATGGAGGCCACTGAAGTAGGTTCTATGTTGTCCCTTTGTGTGGCAGCTGCTTGGTAAACTCAAATACGTCCTATTAATTCGTTTTTGTTTACAATCTGGGCTTCATGGGCTGAATTAAATGTCTCCCATGTCTGTCCTTCTTGACTTATTACCTTTATCTCATCAACTTACATTGGAATTTTTGGAACATCTCCTAAAAAGATGTATAACTTTCATGTCTGCATGTGAACTTCATCTTCGTTTCCTTCTGTGATCAAGAGTTCTTCAATTATCTTGCGGTGACGTAAAATGGCACCCGCCCACCCATAATATGCCGTTTACAACGCCTTTAGTTCTTTATTATTTAAATTTTCGCCCGCCATATTCAACAGTGTTATTCAAATGTTAATTTTCCTTAGCAAATAAATTAAGTCAACTTAACACTGTCCATGCTGAATACAATCAATGTCTAATATCATTCCAAGTTGTGAACTTTTATGTAACCGTAAAAGCGTTGTTACGTATGGAAATATAGTGTAGCGAAAATTACATCCCCTTAATCCCAGCCTTTTATCTGTTTATTTACACCGAGGATGTAACATGCCTCTGGCCCGATGACCATAAGTAATTTCCTAGGTAATGTTCTTATTGAGGTAAATTATCCTTCGCCTCGTATGTGCGAGTCTCTTTTTTTTTTTGGTAACGATTGCGTCAACACCGTTGAGTTTACATTAAACTGTTTATTAAGTCGAAGCATTTTAAAAGTTGTATTTACATGATTTACAAGTGAATTTAAGTTATTTTGTGGATTCTGAGTAATTTATACGTTGGAAGGACCTGTGGATATATCATTTTTTACGCGTGAGTTTAATTGTTTGTTTGGTAAATACCCAGAATTGACGGGGTAAAACCGACCCCCAAAATGACTCCATTGTCATTGAACGTAAAGGTCGGGAGAATTGGTAATAACCACTTAAAATAATTGCATTAAATTGACCAAATTGGGTATCCGAGAGTCCGTTGGTTGGTTTGTTTGTTTGTAAGTGCGGCGGTATATGCGAGTGAAAAGCCAAAATTCATACCAATACGAGTTCCATGAGAGACAGGGTCCATATAAAGTAAATCAAGAGTTTCCAACATGGAATACAGAGTCTCCATATATGGAATGCAGAATCCATAAGTTAACAGATATATTCCATATATGGATCAGTCATATTTCCATGGAGTAACCATATCTTCATACACCTATGGATCGGGAGTATCCATATGTGCCTATGTATACATTTTCATTAAGATGTCTTGATTGAGTTTCATATGTCGAGAATATACAAGTGAAGGACCGACACCAATTGTCGTGTCATATTTTATTTACTAGATAGTCACCACCTAGCGCATTTATTAGGGGCACCATAACCTCCATCAATCTCGACCCCCCAGTACTCGGTCGGCGTTACACGTGGTGTACAGCGATGGGATAAACCAGGCCTTGTTTATATATGCATTTTATTCAATCATAAATGTTATTGTCGTGTTTCGTCATAGAAGTTCAAATCATATCTGAGAAGGGAACTGGGGATGGATAGTGAAGTTTCCACGCAGTCGACGGGGGTGAGCAGCCGGCATACGTCAGGGGAGGCGTCTGATAATGATCAGACGACGAGTTATCCAGTAACCGGAACAGCTGTTAGGCGTAATGAAGGAGCTACACCAGAGGCGGGCTTTCGCCAGTATGGTGATTCCAGAGCGGCAGGTGATGACAGTGACCTATATTTTGAGGTTCGGCGTACGGTTGGATTTTTTGCCGAGAATTCCTCATTAGCCTCATCGTTGTGCGGCGTTAGCTGTCCTGCAGGAGAGAGAATGGCTGATACCGGCGAGGCAGTGCTTTCAGTTCGTGGAGACGGACCGCAGGCTATATATGCAGAAGTCACGTCCGGTTCATTAACTGCACACAATGGAAATCCATTCGTTGCTGTATCACAAAACACTAATCCATTTATGGAACCGATGGAAAACGATGGAATCGTCGTCAAGGGCAGAAGCGGATATTTCCATAAGGATATAGAAACAAAAGGGATAACAGAAAGAAGTATGGAAACAAGTAATGGAAAGGACTATGATAGGCGGACAAGTGGAGTTATGGAACTAGGGTATGGAAAAGATAGGACAATTGTTAGAGATATGGATGCGAGTTATGAAGAACGTATGGATCAGAGAGTTGGTATGGATGCGGGTTATGGAGAACGTATGGATCAGAGAGTTGGTATGGATGCGAGTTATGGAGAACGTATGGATCAGAGAGTTGGTATGGATGCGAGTTATGGAGAACGAATGGATCAGAGAGTTGGTATGGATGCGAGTGATGGAGAACGTATGGATCAGAGAGTTGGTATGGATGCGAGTTATGGAGAACGTATGGATCAGAGAGTTGGTATGGATGCGAGTTATGGAGAGAGTATGAGCCGGCGAAATTACCGAGATATGGATACATATGGAATGTACAGATGTATGGAGGAGTGGGTACAGATCAGCGGAACTATAGAGGTGCGGATGTAGGTTATGGAGAATGCGTGGAGCGGATGACTACGCAAGATGTTGATGTAGTTCATAAAGGATTCATGAAAGGGAGAGTTGTATCAGATGCAGTACATGGATATGCGAAGCAAAGGGTTGAAAGAAACAGAGAGTGTGGTGAAAAAGATGCGCGTGTTTGTCATGATATATGCAAAGGAGAACGTTATGTTGCAAATGTGTATGATAATGGCATGGATAGAGTTTATGGGTGTTATGTGGATGATGGGCGTAAGCGACGCTTGTATGATGCGAAAGATATATCGGAGAAATATGGAGGAATAATGTACCCGCAGGATATGGGTTGTGTTGACCGGGCTGTGGATGGTAGATGTGCACAAGGCTTTCGCGTCGACAGTGGTGAAGAAATAGGGACTATCCATAAACAAGATCTTGGAGACATAGTCCCCCTTATGAGAGGCCGTGCAGCTAGTAACATTCGAGGTGGCCGAACGCTTCTTCGACCGGATTAATTTGAAGGGTCTGGTAACTGGGATGACTATCTCGTCCAGTTCGAAATCATTGCAGATCTTAACGGTTGGGACCCAAAGACAAAGGCGCTTCACCTTGCAGCCAGCTTGAAAGGTCAGGCAAGAGGAGTACTAAGTGACTTAGACAAAGTTCGTAGGCGAGACTACACAGAGTTAACATCAGCCTTGAATAGAAGATTTGGCGCCGCCAACCAGACCCAGTTATTTCGTGCCATGCTTAAAAGTAGGTATCGGAAACCTAACGAAAGCATTTCCAAACTCGCTCAAGAGATCAAACGGTTAGTTTTGCAAGCTTACCCAGAGGCACCTTACGAGACACCTTACAAGGTAATAGAGACATTAGCAAAGGATTATTTTATAGATGCGCTTGGTTATCCTGATATTGAGTGGCGAGTTTTTTAATCCAGACCCAAAACGTTAGCTGATGCGGTAGTTGTAGCCGTCAAATTTGAAGCTTTTTAATTGGCAGAAGGAAAAAAGCATCACCAGAAAAGACCAACAGCTCGTGTAGTTAATGTGAGAGAGAATGCGCCCACTAATACACACAATGATGATGACAAGTTTACGAAGCAGATTCAGCTGTTAGAAGACACCCTGAATAAGACAATAGCCGAAGGTCTGATGGAGATTCAGTAAATGACATTTAGACAGCAAAATTCTAACAACAGTTATTCGGTTGCAGGGAGAATGAGCAATGCGGCATCTGCGAATCAGGGTAACCAGATAGGACGTAACGCCTACAGGAGTGATAGACAGAGCAGGGCGAGTGCGTGTTGGCACTGTGGTGAATACGGGCATTTGAGAGCTAACTGCCCAAAGTTACAATCCAGACGTCCTCAAGAGAGACAGATTGAAGCGGGAAACGGCAGGAGACCGGACTTGAGGGCCGAAAGCCGGTTGTGAGAAGGCAGGAAGGGGGCCCACCGAATGCAGTGTGCGAACAGGAGGAGTTGCAGATAATGGGAGTGGAATTTTTGCTGAGGGTTACGTGAATAACCTCCCTGTCACATTTGTGGTAGACACTGGAGCAAACATAGACACTGGAGCAAACATAACTATCATCAGATTCCATATCTATGAAAAGATTCCAGAGCCTGTGAGACCGCAGCTGGAAAACACATCGGTGTAAATGATACTTGCGAATAAAAGAAGTTTACCTTTCGTTGGACGGGGAACATTTAACCTTTTTATTGGAGACAAGAGTGTAAAGCATCAAATTTGGGTTGCAGAGACGAGTGTAGACGCGATCTTGGGATTGGACTACCTGCAAAAGTACTGCTGTAGCCTTGATCTAAAGGAAAAATCCTTGAGGTGGAATAATGGGTGCAGTGGTCCAGGGAGACAGCGTGAAGACATGGGATATGACGATCAAGACGGAAATATAAAGAAAACCTGCTGTCGAGTTGTGGCTAGTTCCACTGTTGTTGTCGCTCCAGGGAGTGAAGTAGTTATGTAGGGTAGTGTCTTGAGTCGACCCAGTCATTGCAAAAATGCTTTTGTGAAACCGGCTGAGAAATTAATGGAACGCCATGGATTGCTTGTTGCCAAATTGCTGGTTGATCCGAAGGAGGGAATCATTCCTGTAAGGGTTTATAATCCAACCTCTGATGTTATGAAGGTTTTTAAGGACTCAGTTGTCGCATTGTTGGAGGAGGCTGAAGTTTCTACAGTACAGAGTCAGGAAAGAGATACCGGTCGTATTGATGTCAGGTCAGTGCAGGCTAAGTTTGAGAGTCCGAGCGAGATTCCAGAGCATTTGCATAACCTACTGGAAGAAAGTTCAGTAGAGCTTGACACAAGTCAGCGGCAAGTTGTCCTCAAATTGCTGTCGAGATACCAGTCTGTATTCCAGTATTCGCTAAGAAAAAATTAACGATCTTGGAAAAACCACAGTAGTCGAACATGAAATTCACACAGGTGGAGCAATGCCCATCAAACAAGCAGCCAGGAGGCCGCCCATGCACTTAAGGGATCAAGAAGGGAACATTGTGAGAGAGATGCTTGAAAGCGGAATTATTGAACCATCGTCAGGTCCATGGTCGTCTCCAGTCGTTCTGGTGAAGAAGAAGAATGGTTCGTTGAGGTTCTGCGTCGATTACCGGAAACTCAATGCGGTCACAATCAAGGATTCTTACCCCATCCCTCGAATCTCTGATTCCTTGGACGCCATGTCGGGCGCAAGACATTTTAGTACATTGGACCTTGCCAGTGGATATTGGCAAGTGGGTATGTCGGAACAGGACATGGTTAAGACCGCGTTTGCGACCAACGCAGGGCTCTTCCAATTCAAAGTCATGCCGTTTGGGCTTTGTAATGCGCCGGCAACCTTTGAACGATTGATGGATCGTGTGCTATCCGGATTACACTGGCAGACATGTCTCGTCTATCTAGACGATCTTATTGTGTATGGATCGACACATTCGAGGAAGCTGCGGAAAGGTTAGCTCAAGTCTTCGACAGGTTGCAGAATGCTGATTTGAAGTTAAGTCCAAAGAAGTGCCACCTGTTCAGGGAAAGTGTTACTTACTTGGGACACGTTGTATCCCGTAATGGAATTGGAACGGATCCCGAGAAGGTCAAAGCTGTCGTGGAGTGGCCTCCACCCCAGAAACTCACAGATGTCAGAAGTTTTATCGGTTTATGTGGTTACTATAGAAGATTTATAAGGGGATTTTCTGACATCGCAGCCCCTTTGTTTAAATTGATAGAGAAGTACCAGAAGTTTGACTGGAATCAAGACTGCACGATAGCGTTTGAGAAACTCAAGACAGCAATGACGACCGCACCAGTTTTATCTTACCCAAGGACTAACCATGACTTCATACTTGATACTGATGCCAGTGATTACGGGATTGGTGCGGTATTGTCACAAATTCAAGACAGAGAGGAGAATGTCATTGGTTATCAAGCAAATGTATGTCGAAAGCTGAGCGACGGTACTGCATAACCAGGAAAGAACTGCTAGCATGTGTTCAAGGAGTAAAGCATTTCCACCACTACCTGTACGGAAGAAAGTTCACAGTTCGAACCGACCATGCAGCGTTAAAATGGTTGATGCAGTTCAAAAACAGGTAGTCAAATTACTGTTAGCGGGTGGGTGATATGAAGTCATGCACGATGAGTGTATGATTTAATTACCGTTATTTGTGGGATTGTTCAGAGGGATGATTCTTGCGTTAATGTTAGATAAGTTGATTTTATGTGAAAGCACACATTTGATTCTAGGGACTTTGTAAATAGGTATTTCGTTTGTTTAGGAGAAACTTTTTTTTTTTCTTTGAGAGGAATAAGTCTTAAAGAGGTATGGGAGGTCAAAGTTAAAGGTGACACGCAGTGGTCACTTTATGTTGTGAGAAATATTTATTATTATTTTCTTTTATCATAATGTATCTTAGAGTAAATGCGTGGGAGCATTTATTTTGTGTGGGGAGGGGGGTAGTGTAGCGAAAATTACATCCCCTAAATCCCAGCCCTCTATTTGCACCGAGGATGTAACATGTCTCTGGCCCGATGACCATAAGTAATTCCTAGGTAATGTTTTTTTTGAGGTATATTATCCCTCGCCTCGTGTGTGCGAGTCTCTTGTCTTTTGGTAACGATTGCGTCAACACAATTGAGTCTATTCCAACTCCCTGATTAAACTGTTTAATAAGTCGAAGCATTTTAAAAGTTATATTTACAAGTGATTTAAGTTATTTTGTGGATTCTGAGTGATTTATACGTTAGAAGGACCTGTTGATATACCAATTTTATACGCGTGAGTATAATTGTTTGTTTGGTAAATACCCAGAATTGACGGGGTAAAACCGACCCCCAAAATGACCCCATTGTCATTGAACGTAAAGGTCGGGAGAATTGGTAATAACCACTTAAAATAATTGCATTAAATTGACCAAATTGGGTATCCGAGAGTCCGTCGGTTGGTTTGTTTGTTTGTAAGTGCGGCGGTATATACGAGTGAAAAGCTCAAATTCATACCAATACGAGTTCCACGAGAGACAGGGTCCATATAAAGTAAATCAAGAGTTTCCATACATGGAATACAGAGTCTCCATATATGGAATGCAGAATCCATAAGTTAACAGATACATTCCATATAAGGATCAGTCATATTTCCATGGAGTAGCCATATCTCCATACATCTATGGATCGGGAGTATCCATATGTGCCTATGTATAAATTTTCATTAAGATGTCTTGATTGACTTTCATATGTCGAGAATATACCAGTGAAGGACCAACACCAAATGTCGTGTCATATTTATATATCAGATAGTCACCATCTAGCGCATTTATTAGGGGCACCATAACCCTTATCAATCTCAATCCCCCCTACCCCCCCCCCCTCCCCCCTCCTCCCCCTCCAGTACTCGGTCGGCGTTACAATATCTTGTACTTGAATAGTTTCTCAGATGAACACATGAAATGTCAAACATAGTACATAAACGAAATAAGTAAAATCAACGCCTGAAATCCGTTTAGTTGATACAAACTTTATTTCCCACCAAAACGAATGGATGACGATTCAATCAATCAAAAATCTTTCATGAATGATGATAATCGATGAAGATTATGAACATCAATCCAAAATTTAGACCAATAATATTTTTTGCTACACACAAAACCTTCACCGATTTTAACCCTCGTGTCATACAAACTCCTACGAGTTTGTGGTACGCTGCCACCATTCATTTATACATAAATGAAAAAACAAGTAAAATAATACAAGATAGACATCAAGTACATGTTGTCCGTTAATCAAAATCAAACTCCAAACACGAGAAATTGCATTGCTCTAATCTATTGCTCTGTTTGATGTACCAATTTTACTCTCACTGAAAAGACTTAAGCCATCACTGTCTGATGACGAACTCTCTCTCTCTCTGCCTCTCTCCTATTACTCCATCCCTTAATAACTTTAGGTCCTAATAACTTTAGGCCAATCAGGCACACACACATATCAATACTTGTTAAACTTAAAACCAATCAGCAACAGACACTTTATTCAGGACCCACCCCTTTTGGTTAAATTTACTAGGGAAGATAAATGAGCATCATGCCTGCCAATCACAAGTGACTTCTCCAAGTGAAATGCCAAGGAGAAGATAGGTTCAAGGAAACCTCAAAATAGGTGATTAATAACACAAAGGGCAGGGTCAGGATGTAGCAAAACCAAAGTATTTAGCCCATGACAATGATAAATTGCTCATGGAGTAAGAGACAGACCACACAGCACAGAGACACCGTGGCTGTGGTCAGTGAAGAGACACAGCCAGTGATTACAGGCAAAATTAGGACAAAAGGGATAATTATCTCAAAAGTAAACCATTCTGACATTGAAATAGTACAGGGAGAACCACAATAACTAATGGGGTAATAAATAAGTATAGGTCGATGCCCTGTGCTAATTCCATCCACCATCAAAGCTATACTGAATAAATAAATTCTAAGCTAAGAAACAAAATACCATCATCAACAATAAGCAAACGAAAATACCTAAATACAAGATGAATACATAAACAGATACATGAATAATCAAAATACAAGAAGTACCACATATGACACATGTGAGAAGGGGCTACTTTATGACACCTCGAACCATGTTAAGTTGAAACTTAAATACGTGTTGTAAGAATTTCCAAAGAAAAGTTCTATACCCAGAAGATAAACCAGCCTCTCTGCTATTCCTCAAGAAAGTAGGAGTGGCAGAAGTGCCAAGAGAAATCAACCGTGACAATCAATCAGCTTATCGTATAATATAATGAAGATTTCTTTACCGTTTTATTTTAAGGAAACTGTACAAAGTTACGTTAGAATTTGCACATAAGTTAGTTAGCTTGTTGTAATTACAAGATAAAACTGTCATAAATGCATTGCTGTATCACATATTAAATAGTTTTTGCCAGTTTAGAAAATATTCCATGTACTTAAAAATAACTTGAAATCATCAAACATCTCTAACTTATTCATATTTTGATATACACGTTCTGCCGCTACAGTATTCAAGAGAAAATGTGACGACATCAATTGAATATCTATATAGATTTTAGAGTATTATTTTGGTATCTTTTTCTGCCACATGAAGGTTGGCACGCGATTTAATCAAGATTCTCTTGACCTGGTCAATTAAACACCAGTGGCTGCATTAAACTAAATTACATGCCATGCACATAGGAAGATATACATCACCAATATAACATAAAGTGGAGAATTTTTAATCGAGTTTGATCGGTTAAATCATGGGAATTAACTTGAAGATTGCTTTATTGCACGTCATTAAGCACGTCAACGACTAAATAAATCTGTTATAGTAGTACATAAAAACTATCGCAATATCAGCTTAAACAATTTTACAGCTTTTATCTGATGTTTTGGTTATTTTAGAACGGCACCCAATTTTCCAATTGTATGCGCATTACACCATTCATACATATATATATATATATATATATATATATATATATATATATATATATATATATATATATATATATATATATATATATATATATATATATATATATATATATATATATATATATATATATATATATATATATATATATATATATATATATATATATATATAGATAGATATAGATATTGATATAGATATATAGATATAGATAAAGATTTATATTTATATATAAATGTATATATATATATAGATAGATATAGATATTGATATAGATATATAGATATAGATAAAGATTTATATTTATATATAAATGTATATATATGTCTATATATGTCTATATATATTATATATATATCTATATCTATATATCAATATCTACATATATATCTATCTCTCTCTATATATAAGAATATATATATATATATATATATATATATATATATATATATATTATAAGTATGTTAAGTATGTATATAATTATAATAAGCTATTACTCTCGAGCTACCCTCCTGAGCCGTTATGTGGAAACACCAAGTTCTTAACAGTTTAAAAAAACAATATCAACAGGGAACATTGAAGCAAGTTTTGCAAACTACCTTCTCTAAAAAAAAATTACTGAAAACAGATCAAGATAGACAACGTAAACTTTTTATGCAAAAACAATTTTGTTTTATCTTTTTATATAATTAATATGAATGAACGTTCTCGATACTTTGTCAATAGGAGATGTGGATAACTTGTACGTCAAGCATACTCATATGCTGATTGCATTTGGTATCTCACTCGGGTTCAAGTAGGTATATGGGTGTTTCCTTTCTTTGTTACGTTCTCCGATAACTCCTTCGATGCGCTTTAATTCGGCGCGAAAATTTTCCAGCGCTTTGAGCCCGATGGGATCAAAAACATATTGAACTTCAAAGTCTCCAAGAGCCTTCGTTCCCCGTTCACTCAATAGGCGTGTAATAAGCATAGTCTCCATCAATGCCTTCTTTTCTGGAAGAACTTTCATGATGTCTGCTTCCGTTCTTTCTGATTTGTCTGTCGGTCTCCCTGACAGCATTTGACTCGGATAATTGACCGGAAACGCATAATCATCATACTGTGAGAAATTCACGGAGGCGTGACCAACACTTCCGATGAAGATGGTTGAAGCAAGCACGTTTTTGAGATCGTTCGTTGATTCGAACTTTCCATCTCCAGGAACTCCATGAATGCCAGCTCCATCATCAGAACTCAGAACTCTGGCAAGTTCTTGAACTTCGTGGTCATCTGTAAGACTTTCTGATGACTTGTAGTGTCCATCGACGACTTCTGAAACGTACGCATGAATTGCATTATAAAGTAGTAACGCGTCGTCACGGTATGGGTAGAATGGAAGTGCAGACGGATCATCAACGCCTCTTTCCTCCAAATCCCTTGGAAGAATTCCCTGCACACCCATACGCCAGCCTTTTCTCACAGCTTTAATCAGATTGAACATTCCGAGTCTTCCAACCTGAAAAGTCGAATCCACCCAACCTCCTTCAGATACGAGTATTTCAAGAGCACGGCTGTTGACCGCCAGCAGGTAGAGAAAATGCGGAGCAAGTAAGCGAAAGATGGGATGAGAAGGAGACAGTGAGCGATGAACAGCAACGACGATGGCTTCAACAAGTAAATGGGTAAAACCAAGATGTGAAACCGATTGGTGATAATTTGCGTCTGCGTGATTAAACCACATCTTCGCCAAAAGCCAGGTGTACTGGAGATCAGTTGGTAAAAACACAGGGTTGTCGGGAGAGGGTTCGGGATTAAGCTGGATTGCCACAGGGACCAAATCTTTATCTTTGTTGACAAAGAACAGGGCAGAGGGTGCAATCATGGGTCTGTTGTCGGTACACACAAGATCTTTCATTATTACATAATCAACACAGTAAAGTCTTTTGGCAGCAATGGCGTCATCAATAGACATATCTTCCATCAAAGGTTTCATCATGTCATCGGTCACCGCGGGTCTTTTTGGGTATGTGAAGCATCTTCTGATGACTATCGGGTTGCAGTGGGATAATCGCTGACGTGCAAACGCCTTATCACACATCCACGTATCTACGCTACCGGGTTTATAAAACATATTCCCCGTGTAAACTGGCATGATATCTTCTGGACTCTTCCAATTACCAGTGGTAAAGTTTTTCACGGCAATATGCGCAAACATGCCATACTTCTTCTTCTTGAGATCCCTCTGATATTCGTTAGAGAACATTTCATCCTTTGGAAGACTTTTCACTTGTGGCCATAATCCTTCAACCTTTTGCTCAAATTCGTACGATTTACACTTTGCTTCTATTTCGTCTTTCCTTTTGGTTCCATCTGCGGTATCGATAGGTAAGTGTGCATCAAATTCTTTGATCAGTAAGACTCTTTTAAAAGGGACCCAACGATGGACAGGAAACGTGTGAATAACTTCAGTGGCCACGTCTTTGACTTTGACCCACTCAACGTACCAGTCATCAAAGAGGCCATGGGAATCGCGCCACAGTTCAATACTCCGAATAGGTCCAAGATTGAAGTTTTTTATTGGAAATTCATCAATGCTGCCTGCCTCGAAATCATCTCTCCAAACACAGTCCAATTTGATCGCCTCCGAAGATTTTCCTTCTTCATTTATCAGAATGATACGCACGTTCGCATCAGTTCCCGCTCCTTTTTTATCCCCAGTTTTCACACTCACAACATACTTTGTGCCCGATGGAATTCGCTTCAGGATTCCGGACCGAAATACATTTCCCATACTGATTAATTTCTGAACAGCTTCCAAATAAAAATTAGTGTTATACTTTAATAAATATGTATTGTTTTAAACCTTTAACGAGTTTAATACAGATGTCCACGGTGAAAAGTAAGTATCCCAGGACTGAGACGTAAACAGGATAACAGGTTCAATATCAACGACAGAGGTGCAGTTGATCAATTCCTTAAACAATCTATGATCATTGAAGTATATAAGTTATCCTCCACGAGACTACATGTAAGGTGTGTGACTGATTGACTGATGATGTAATATGTTGTTGCGAGAAAGTTTCGTTCGAACAACGATAGTGAACCATACATAGCAAACACCTTTATTAACAGTATAAGTGTATATACCAGTTTTTGACCTAAAATCCTAATTCTTACTTACTCAGGTGTATCCTCGTACAGAATGACTATCTATTCTTTTATTTATTTTATATATGTATGGCAAAAAAGGTTGTCAACGGGGTGTGCTGTAACATCATAAGAAGGTGTATAAGGTGTAAACAAGAACGTTAATGAGCAAATATTTTTCACGTGATGATATTGCAAATTAATTTGCTGCATTAATTTAAGTTTACCTATAAACTTTCCAGCCCGCGACGTTTTGATTGATTTAACATCCTTTTTTCACTTCTGATTGCAAAAACATGTTAAGCTCAAAAATAAGATGCAAGAGAGCATTTACAACAGTAGATAGTTAGCAGATGGATATCTTGCAAGAGAAGTGAATGCATGGGGTTTTACTCAAGCCAGGCAGGTTTAACTTGGGAGAAATCCCCGGGTCTCAAAAAGGGTGTGTGTGTGTTTGTGTTTGTATTCCTAAGCTACCGAGGACCTGAACCTGTTTTACAGTGAAGAACCGAGGACTTATTTCCGTCCGATGACTCAAATACGGTTCTTCGAGAGAATTTGCATGCAAATGCATTAGAAACGTCAGAGGGGGGTTCTAATGTAATTTTAAAATGGTCCTCGCTTCAACATCATGTATGAATATGGTGGTAACACACGTTTTTGGTCAAGTCCTAACAAGCATCTTGGATTTCCGAATGTGTGTGTATATGTGTGTTAGGAGGGGAGGGGGTGGTATTACTAAACTACCAAGGATCTGAACCTGTTAATCTATCGATCGACTGAGGAGTTGAAAACAGACAGACGGTACTTCAAAACCGACCGAGGACTTTCATTATGCATAGGTCCTCGGAAGAATTTTCATACAAATGTATCAGAACCTTCAAAGGGGGGTTTTAACGTAATTTAAACTAGGGTTTTCAGTGGAACTTTTTTTCTTCAGATTTTTTTGTCAAAGTCCTCAGTCATGTATGGCAAACATGTATGTGTGTGCGTGTTTGTAAAGACCTGTAAACGTGGAATTTGGCAAAAATCGGTTGACACACCTGCAAACGTGCAACGTCCACGGTTGAGATAACTGTATTTTCAGGGGCAAAAATATCAACAGAGGACGCCATTTGAATATCCGATCAATCAATTATATGTCCACGTTTTTGCTGGAAACATTTGATTTTGTTGTGTATTTGTTTGGTAAACCTTTGCTTCGGGTAACATTTTAGCTTGTTGACTGTAATTGTAGTCTCAATGCCGCCCTTTACGGAGCGTCCACGGCTTCTTTTTTATTGAAATACGAATATCTATTGCTGTATCATGACTCATACAATTATTTTTACCGTTCTGAGCATTAGTCCACGATTACCCGCTTTGAATCAGATTTACTATACACAAAAATGTTTAGTTTTTGCTTTTCTACACACTCTAGGTGACGGTTGGTTGGAGATTTAAATGTCCACGGTTACATTGCATAATAACATAGGTCCACGCTTATATTGCAAATACCAGATGTCCACGATTGAATAGAAATATCCAGAACTAAAATTAAGTACGTATGTCTTCGAGCTCAATGTAAAAAATCAAGGTAAGTCATTGTGAAAAATTAATTGTTTCTTGATCAAACCCATGCTGTATCAAATACTCTCTTTTTTATTGGTCCGCTGAGGTATATAGGCAATACATTTTCTAACGGTATGGTGCTCATAGAAGAAGTCCACGTTTTCATAGTTTGAAAAGTGTGTCCAGGATTTCAAATACACGTATGTATGTGTGTGTTTTTAGAGGGCGTGCGGGGGCAAAGGACAAAAAGCAAATTTATCCCCAAATGCACTGAATCATATAAATTATACCAAACTTGAAGTGGGAGACATGTCTCCCTGTCCCCTGGGAATAACTGCTCTGTGACCAACACGACATCTTGTTGCCACATCTCTTTACAACCGTATATCTCCCCCTATTGTATCATTCTCCTTTACCACCTATTCTCTCCGGCGTTCCTCGCACTGTTGTCATCTTCCTCCTTAAGCAAATGGTCCCTACGCCTATCCTCCTTTTTCTATGCAATCCATTTCCTTCTATGCGCATTCCCACTACTTTTAGAAATCCTTGCTCCGTTATTATTTCTTCCCTGCCTTTGTTACCATCACTCAATTACTACCATGAGCGCCAAATTAGTATAGTGAGGTCACAAGTATCCAAAACTTACATGTGCGTACTAGGAAATTCAGCGTATGATGAATATTCATTACTCATTCTCATGATAAGAAAATAGGCTTATTTATACCAATTCTTACTTATATAAGTCTGCTCTATTTAAGGGACTGCTCATGAACCCCCTCTCCTACGTATATGTATACCACCGAAATCATCAGTCTTTGTAGATGTTAAATCCGTCATTAATTAAAAATTCAAATGGCATCTATGCGTGAACAGCTGGTAATGATATAATCATAAGTACTATAGCATGTATGAGTTTATCTGGATTATCCCAGGTTTTATGGTTCTGAGGTAATGAATCCTATTTGGCATGTTGGTTGTGTCATATTCTCAATATTGATTATATATAACATTCATATCATTTTCATCTACTTGTGTAACGATAAGGCTCCCCCGGGACCGTTTTTAACTTCACACGGATTTTTCTTTATTGTATTGCTTATCCCAGTTCATACAACTGTGTAATTATTATTGTGTAGATTACTACCATTGACCATTTTATTGTTCCAATGACCTTTAGTGGGTAAATCCGGACTTGGCCATTGTGCGTGCAACTATACCAAAACTCCAACAAATTCACACTCTCTTCAAACAATATCGCATTACCTTGTTTTTGCAAAGCACTAAAATTTGAGAGGGGGAGATGTGGGGATAAATACGGAGATTTATTGCTAAATATATATATATATATATATATATATATATATATATATATATATATATATATATATATATATATATATATATATATATATATATATATATATATATATATATATATATATATATATATATATATATATATATATATATATATATATATATATATATATATATATATATATATATATATATATATATATATATATATATATATATAAATATATATATATATATATATATATATATATATATATATATATATATATATATATATATATATATATATATATATATATATATATATATATATATATATATATATATATATATATATATATATATATATATATATATATATATATATATATATATATATATATATATATATATATATATATATATATATATATATATATATATATATATATATATATATATATATATATATATATATATATATATATATATATATATATATATATATATATATATATATATATATATATATATATATATATATATATATATATATATATATATATATATATATATATATATATATATATATATATATGTGACCATGGGTTCACAGACCCCACCTAAATTGATTATCTTCTTCAATGTACAATAGTGATATCTCTTTAATTATATAAGATGTACCCCTGCAGACAATAATGGACCAGTCTGGATGAAGGAGGCCAGCAAGGAATATGAGTGAGTCACACTTGAAACTGAGAGTTACAACAAGTTGTGACAAATCATTTATATTAGTTTTCTCCTCTTTTCCATCCTGACAGGTATGTTGTTTCCATTGTATTTTTGTACAAAACATTGCATTGTATTCTACAGAGCACCATGATATATTTTGTATTTGGAATAGTTAAGTAGTTTAGCCAAATATTCATTATTTCTGTCCCTACTTATGGTTACTCCCTTAAACTTTCTGTGTAGGACAGGGTACCCTGTTGCACATGTTGTATGGGAGATAGGGTGTAGGGTGCAACAGGTACTGGTTAATTCCCTAGGGAGATACACAATGAACAACAGGCTAGAACTGGTGATGCAATAGAGGAATTGGTATCCATGGTTTCAGGAATCTAGTAACTTTGTTGTACATGGGTATTGAGGATAAGGGTTACAAAGTGCTTATATATTTTGTTTCAAGCTCTCAAGTGGAAGGATTGGGTTTAGTTTGGGTTAAGGTCAATTGATAGGTATTATCAATGATGGAAGAAAAGATGTAGAAGTATTTTTTGATTAGGGTATTGTAAGGGGAAACATATAAGTTATATATGTTTTGGGATGATATGGTAGAGGAAGCAATGTGTAGATATGGTGAACTTTAAAGCAGTCTGATCATGTTCATGTGTAATTGCTTTTACAAGTACTGTGTGTACAGTATCAATTGAGTCAAGCTGAAGTGCTTGAATGGGATTGAGTACGTAGGTCAGTTATATGACTTTATAGGTATAATGTGATATCGCCATGAATGATTGTATGTGATATTGTAGTAGAATTGATATGAATGTTGTTTGTTATTTGTCCAATTGTTAGTATGTTAGATTGTTGTCTGTCTCCTTTGTTATTCATTATTATGTCACTGTAATGTACATTGTGTACACACATGAAACTGAGAATTACAACAAGTTGTGACAAATCATTTATATTAGTTTTCTCCTCTTTTCCATCCTGGCAGCGTGAATGTGTAAGAGGGGTAACATTTTGGAGGCACCGCCCGGATAGTTGACAGTCAACATGTAGAATCTACATCATAGACTGAACAATTGCCATAAAAGAGGAACAAATGGAACCAGGACTTGGTAAATGACCTACAGAGGAATAGCGATTTTGTGTATGATACTGTAAGACAAAGAAAGAAAAATGTCTGCATCCCAGGAAGAAGTAGATAAGCCTATTGGGGAAGTTCAAGCTCACATTCAGAGATGTGGCCAGGAAGACATAGAGACTTTGATTGCTGAAACCAATCTCTCAGAGGAGGAGATGGAAAAAGCGAAAGAAAAGGGTACCTCTGGTCTACGAAGGGCAATTAATAGAGTACTGAATAGTGAGGAAATTCAAGATGACTTGGATAAAGGGAAGGAGCAGCTAGAAAGGATGAACAGCAAGATACACAAAGTGGTTATTCTTCCAGAGGAGAAACATGTAGAGGATATAGATGAAGTAACCAAAGAGACAAGAAAACCAGGTTTGACCAATGATGAGACAACATCAACCTTCCAAGCTTCATTTCCTGTAGGACCTATCGCATGGAAGAAAGATCTAAAAATAGTGGGTCAGATTGGTGAGCCAGGGCAGAGGGACAAGCTCAGTTTCCCTAGTTTAGCTCGCCAAATTAAAAGCGCAGTTAAGCGGAAGTATAACTCTGAAGAAATAGTGGAAGCAGTTATACGGGCTGTGGTCCCTGGATCGCGCTTAAGGGATTATCTTGAAGGAAGACCGGATCTTGACCTTCCTGCTCTGCGTCGAATTCTCAGGGCCCACTTTCAAGAAAAGGAGGCGACAGCCATTTTCCAAGAGCTTTCAACGGCAGTACAGAGCCCAAAGGAATCGGGCCATGGATTTGTCCTGAGAGCTATGGATCTCCGACAAAAGGTATTGTTTGCATCCAAGGAAGCAGGAGCAGGTCTTATCTACAGTAACACTCAGGTACAACAAATGTTCCTCCATGCCATCTCAACTGGGTTACAGAGTGAACATGTACGTCAGGAGCTACACTTATTACTCAAAGATATCAACACATCAGATGAGTCTCTCTTAGAAGCACTGACAATAGCTTTTAGTCACGAGAATGAGCGACATATAAAGCACAAGAAGTCTGTTAAGGTAAATCAAGTCACTAGAGCTGAACAGGCACAGGAGCCCAAAGCGGAAGCTAAAGCAACAAAAGCTTCAAAACCAGGAAGTACTAAGGTCATGCATAATGGCATCAACTGGGAGGAGATGCAGACCGAAATTAAGAATATAGTACGCGGAGAAATAACTGCTATACAACAGCAGTTCTCGAATAACACAGATGGCCAACAACAGTTCTCAAGTAACACCAACGGAGATAGAAGACAGAGAGCAAGACGAGATTGGGGCTGTGAACGGTGTAGAAAGGAAGGAAAGGGACATGAATGTCGCCATTGTTTTCGTTGTGGCAGTGGAGATCATTTCATAAGGGGTTGTCGCCAGCGTTTCAACCAGGGAAACGAAAGGGGGTCACTCGTAAGGGACACCGAGTGGCAGCCTGCAATGTAAGGTCCCAAGCACACCAGTCTCATCCCGTCTCATTCGGAACTGCGGAAAGAAACACAACATCAGGAAATGACAAACGGAAACAAAAACTAACGAAGTTGCTGTGAAGAAAGTGTGTTGTTCATTGTTCTCTGGATAAAATACAAACATTGGCTTTATGGGACACAGGGGCCCAAGTGTCCCTCCTATCATCAGAATGGTTGACAAAGTTTGCCCAACATGTGAAGGTTAGACCAGTGCAGGAACTACTGGAAGGACAGAACCTTCAACTAAGTACAGCAACTGGTTCGACGATTCCATTCAGGGGGTGGGTTTAGTTCCTCTTCCAGATACCAGGTAATGTGTCTTTACAGAGTAGCTTACGTGTCCCCATGCTTGTGACGGAGGAACTGCTGGATTACCCTATAATTGGATATAATGTCATAGAACAGATGGCGCAAACAAATCCTACAATAGAGAGTCAAAAATTACTCCATCCGTTATTGCCAGAAATGTCAAAGGCACAGCTGAACCACCTGGTAACACTCCTTCAGCAAACTGATTCAGACGAAATTGCTGAGCTGAGAACAGCTAGAAAGCCAGTACAAATACCACCAGAGGAAACAAAATTGTTGAGGTGCAGGTTACATACCAAAGCAACAGAACCTACTGATGTTATTTTTGAGCCAGCCCAAATGCAGGATTTACCAGAGGGGATCATCTTATACCCAACCACATTTAAAATACCGAGAGGAAATTCATGCAGTGTCACTATACCCATTATGAACACCAGCAATAGGACCATCGTTCTTCCAGGGAGATTCCATCTGGGAAGAATTTGCACTGTCCGTTCTATTCTTCCAGGTGAGTTCCTCAGCCAGTTATCGCAAGACAGTACCTTTGACATCAATGTGATTGGGACGGACGTTAGGCAAGCATCACAATCAGTTGGTGAAACTAAAGGAAAATGGCTTCCAAATGTTGATTTGTCAAACCTGCCAGAATCACACAAGTATATTGCTGAGCAGATGCTGATGCAGGAATGTGAGGCATTCGCAAAAAACGACCACGACCTGGGCACTATCCCATCTTTGGAAATGCAAATTCAACTAACTGATGAAACGCCAGTCCAACAGACCTACATAGCTGTGCCGCCTCCTTTGTACAAAGAGGTGAAGGAATACCTGAAAGACCTCATGAGCCGTGGATGGATAAGGAAGTCCCAGTCATCGTATTCTTCTCCAATAGTGTGCGTACGTAAGAAGGATGGCACGCTGCGTCTATGTATCGATTATCAACAATTAAATCTTAAAGCCATCACAGATCGGCAACCAATACCAAGAGTGCAGGATATTTTGGATTCGTTGGGAGGCAATAGATGGTTTTCGACATTAGATCAAGGGAAAGCATACCATCAAGGATTCATGGCTGAAGAAAGTCGTCACCTCACAGCATTTGTGACAGCATTTGTGACACCCTGGGGATTATACGAGTGGGTGCGAATCCTTTTGGCCTGAAAAATGCCCCAGCTGCATTTCAGAGATGCATGGAGACCTGCCTAGAAGATCTTAATCATGAAATATGTATAACGTACTTAGACGACATCTTGGTGTACAGTAACACCTTAGACAAGCATGTGTCTCATTTACGACGAGTGTTACAGGCAGTAAAAAGAAGTGGGATGAAGTTAAGAGCTGACAAGTGCCACCTATTTAAGCCGGAAGTAAACTACTTAGGCAGGATAGTGTCAGCTGATGGACACAGAATTAATCCCGTTGACACCGGCAGAAAATAATTATAACGTCCACTCTGGAAAACTGGAATTCTTAGCTCTCAAGTGGTCCGTTACAGAGAAATTTCGCGACTACTTGTTTTATGCGTCTAGCTTCGTAGTTTACACCGACAACAACCCGCTGACCTATGTTTTGTCATCAGCCAAACTTAATGCCACAGGACAGAGATGGGTTGCTGAGCTGGCAGATTTCAACTTTACCATCAACTATCGACCGGGTCATGCAAATGGTGATGCTGATACCCTGTCAAGAGTACCCATGGATATGGATAGGTACATAGAAGAGTGTTCGATCGAAGAACCGCAGGATATTTTGTCCGCTACCATCCGTGCTGTTCTACTTCAAAATGAGCAAATGCCATGGATTACAGCCATTACAGGGAATGTCAGCTCAGTGGACGAAATTGTGGTTCAGCTACACATGCCAGTAAATTTTCGTCTAGTGACATCCTTCAAGCCCAGAAAACTGACACACATAGCAAATAGGTATTGAGATTAAAGTCAAGTGACCAAAAACCGCCAAAAGATATGTGGAGAACTAAATCAGCAAAAGTGAAATCACTGTTGAGGGAATGGTCAAGATTGTATGTAAATCCGGATGGAGTACTGTGTAGACATACCAAAAACAGAGATCAGTTAGTCTTGCCTACCATCTACCACGACAGAATCATGAAAGACCTTCATGTGGACATGGGACATTTGGGTGCTGAACGTGTGGTTGATCTTGCTCGGCAGCGATTCTATTGGCCAAACCTTCAACAAGAAGTGGAACACTTTATCAGAAATAATTGCCAATGTCTTATACAAAAGAAACCATCACGACCGCTAAGAGCTCCACTTGTGCCGATATTGACTACAGAACCACTGGAACTCATCTCCATTGATTTCCTCCATCTGGAAAAGGGTAAAGGGGGATATGAGTATATCCTTGTCGTGGTGGACCATTTCACTAGATTTGCGCAAGCGTACCCTACAAGGAACAAGGCTGGGAAAACGGCTGCGGAAAAGATATTTAATGATTTTGTGCTTCGCTTCCGTATTCCACGTCGAATACTGCATGATCAAGGCGGGGAATTCGAAAACAAGCTCTTTTATAGACTTCAAGAATTGTCCGGAGTCCGAAATTCCAGGACAACACCGTATCATCCAGAAGGCAATGGGAAAGTGGAAAGGTTCAACCGGACTCTGCTGAGTATGCTACGCACCTTGACAGGAAGTGAAAGACATCGTTGGGCTGATCATCTCAACAAGGTAGTACATGCGTACAACGCTACGCGCAACGATGCCACCGGATTTGCCCCAGCCTTTCTGATGTTTGGCCGACCTCCAAGACTACCCATTGATTTGGCATTTGGGCTCAACACAACTACTAATTCATCAGACCATGCTTCATATGTACAACATTGGAAAGAGGAAATGACTGCAGCCTACGAAGTGGCAAAGAAGGCATCTCGAAAGAATGCAGCGAAAGGTAAAAAGTATCATGATAAACCTCAACAACCAACTCCATTGGAGCCCGGAGATAGAGTACTTGTTCGCAATGTTACTCAAACTTAAGGTCCGAGCAAACTCAAAGCTCACTGGGAGGAACAAATTTACGATGTGCACCAACTTTACCTGTCTATGAAGTAAAGCCAGAGGTGGGCTCAGGCAGAACAAAGACACTGCATCGAAACATGATCTTCCCTTGTGAGTATTTGCAGTCTAGTGAGGAAACAAACGTAGCCCGACCTGATACTAAAGCAAAACGAAAGACCATACAGAGCCAACAACCTTCCACCAAAGTCAATGAAAATAGATCAGACACCGATTCTGAGGATGAGATGTTGGGAGTGTGGGAACGTTACCCTACATCCAGACTTGAAAATCCAGGGGTAAACCAGGAAGTTGACAGCAGCTCAGATGAGTCACGAGGAGGTTCCCCTCCCCCCGATGGACAAAGGTTACCACAGCCACCTATTCACTTGACAGACAATCAACAGGAACCATTACACGGTGATAATGGTGTTCAACTACTTGAACATGTACCAAATGAAGATCTGGTACAAGTACCCTTGGAACCAGACCATGAAGAGCCAGGCAGTTCCCGATATCCTCGTCGTGCACGAAATCCTCCAGTAACGCTTACATATGACAGACCGGGTGAGCCACAGTACCAATACGGAGTTAACTCTGTGTACCCAGGAGGTGAACAAAGACAGAGGGGTGAAGAAAGACTTCAGATGCAACAGCAACTGCCGCCTTTTCAGCATCCAGTGTGGTTCCCACCCTCCATGATGACTCAGCAGTATCATCATATGTATCCCCCTACATCAATTCCTAGCCGGATGCACCCTGCTGGACCAACATGGCTCCCATGGACACAGTTTCCGACGACAGACCACCTACTACCCTACAACCAGATGCCTACTATTTAGTCGAGAAAATGACTTGTACAAGTGGTCATACAGCTAGCAAAGCAATGAGTAAATTAGTTAACATGGATTTACCTCACTAATGAGAGATTGTCCGATGATGATGGGTTCGAAGATGATGATAGTGCGACAGTGAATTATAGTAACGTTTGTGAACCAAATGAAAGGACTGTTTAATACTGTGAATGTTTGAGAATTCTAAATTCTAGTGGTTAGTCTGTGTGTATTTTGTATTTACATTCTACTTGAGTACAGAGGAAATGGCCATTCCTTAGTTACTCTACCATATACAAAGGACCAGTCCTGTATGGATACTTTACAACTACATAAAGTCTTGGATTCTGATACCTTTACGAAACAAATTGTTAGGGATGTGTTACCATCAGATCACTTACCACAAAATGTGGATTCTTATCCTTTTATTTACGTTGTGAACACAGATTCAAGTTCTGAACCTGGATCACATTGGGTCGTATTTCATTTCAACGCCAGTCGACAGAGAATTTTCTTATTCTTATGGAGAAAACCCAGCGATATACAACCCCCTTTTTGAAGCTTTTTTAAACAAACATTCTCTTCACTGGAATTGGAATACAAAAAGACTTCAAGATATGATGTCTACGACATGTGGGCATTATTGTCTCTACTATGCACTTTATAGATGTAGAAATATCTCCATGGAGTCCATTGTTCACAACTTTACAAATGATTTGAAGAAAAATGATCGTCAAGTGACCGCTTTTATTCAGCGTCATTTTGATATTCAAGAAGCTGTGTTTAATCCCTCCTTTTTGAAAATGCAAGTGGCACGTGCTCTATTTTAATCTCTCTACTAAGATTTATAAGTAAACTAATAAAGACGAAAATACAAGTTTCATTGTAATCAGTTTTGTATTATACAGTTCATCGAATATACAGTACATATGTAAAAAAAAAAAATGTATCTTTTGTCATCTCTATCTACTTGTTGCTATTCTCTACAATAAATTGTACACATCAAACTGAAGTACATCGTATTTAATTACATCTTATGATTACAAATAATTCCCACTTTAAGATTTATCTCAAAATGATTCCCACTTTGGACTC
Source organism: Chiridota heheva (assembly GCA_020152595.1). Lineage (NCBI taxonomy): Eukaryota > Metazoa > Echinodermata > Holothuroidea > Apodida > Chiridotidae > Chiridota > Chiridota heheva. The sequence goes on along the minus strand of JAIGNY010002731.1, from coordinate 997,923 downwards.
AATGTTATTGATTTTTTTCTGGAGGCACTTCTTAATGGTGTGGAAAAAAGCTGATGTTCTTTAGGTTTTTCTAGCATGTCCAAGAACCTTTCACGACGCTTTGAATTGGTAATCAAAGAGGCTGGAATATTCATCTCAGCCAGTGATTGCATCAATTTTTCCATACCAACAGGTTCTGGAACTTTTCTAGATCTCGTAGACTTGCATATAAAAGATCTGCAATATTTGAACCTGAAATAACTTTATTGTTGATCACCAGTTCCCCCCTCCCATTCATCCCTAAAAAAGGAATCGTTTTAATCTTTTCAAATAATTGTTTCGTCTTTTTTAGCATTTGATTTGGAACAACTTTATAAATATCTTCTAAAATAAAGTCTGATGATAGGTTATTCTTTTGCAACAACGGTTTCTGATCTCTTGGTGTCTGAAGGTCTTTTCGTGGTTTCTGTTGAACTTTTAATGAAAGGGGGGTTTGAGCGTTCTTAAATGTGAGAAATTTACGTAAAGCTTCTTGATATTCTCTAACTTTTTCTTCTGGAGTAAGAGAACTTTGTTGCAGAATGTTGGTCATCTCTTGGTCCAACTGGGACAAGTTCTTCTGTTCTGTAGTTTGAGACGAACAACGATTTTGAAGACCTTCCAAGGTGTCTGGATTGATCAAAACAAGTTTCTTTGTATGCTCCATGCTATCGACGTGGAATGGCTGACATTAATGACCCTACTAGGGGCAGAACAGTACTCAGCAACAAGCTGACAAATCCACCCTGATGTATGATAATTTTCCTCCGTTTAGCACGTGCCAATTTTTTCCTAGCTAAAGAACGTAACTTGTGTCGATGAGGCCGAAGTTTCTTCTTCTGAAGATGAGTTAGTGGAACATTTCTTTTTAATACGTTATGAGCACACTCCCCTATGCTATGAAAGAAACCGTCAGGTGCACCTCGTAGCATATTTTGTCTTTTTTCTTCCTTTAGCTTTTGCTACGACTTGAGGCAGCGGAAGGTGGTCCTTTAAACAACGAGACATGGTCATAAATGATGGGTTATGAGTTTGTTTGAAGGATTTATACTCGATCGTGGAACATAGACATAGTTGATTTCGTCAGGGAGTATCTTGGTTCTTAGTCGTAGATCATCGGAACAGTTTGGGTCAAATCAACAAACAAATACCCATGGCTCCGTGACACCGCATCTGTAAATGCTTCTTCAAAATACTTTGTCTGTGTCGGAAACATTTGGTATGCTAAACGTTTGATTTGCGATCTATCGCGAGGGTTCTTGAAGAGAATCATGTAATGCGTATTTAAGCTGATAGTTCTGTGTTGTTTCCCATGATGAAAGATATTTTGAACAAGGTAAATAATATATGAATATTTATGATGGGATCCTCTCGTAAACAGATGTGATATTTTCACATCATTTCCACTTTCCTCCATCAAATCGTCAATGATGATCAAATTTTTGAATCGTCCATCTATAACATCGTCCAGGTTTCCTGGTATACCTTGATAGAATTGTATGCATGGTACAGACTATTTGATATTTTCATAGAGGGGTTGCCATTCCCCATATAACAGAATAATCTTCTCGGAGACTGGACAGATCAAACTTTTGTAATGCTTTAGTAAATTTCTCACAAGAAAGCTCTTTCCGGATTGCGTGGGACCACTGAAAACACTTGTAAAAGGATGTTTAAATACACAAGTCATAATGAACAGTTGACATACAATATTTAAATAACCTTAAAAAAAGGTAAGAGGTACCTTAGAAAAATGAAGTGGATGCGTTTGACATGGCAGAGAATGAACTATCAGAGAATGAACTATCAGAGAAATTAGATGTTGAATTATTTACATTACGATTCCCACTAAATTCCGCTCTATCCCGTCGATAAAGCACTAACCATAGAATAAAAGATATACTACACATTATAGATACTGTTCTTTTGATAATTTCTTGACATTTTGGACCCATACTGATGGATGAAGCTTGAACAAATGACTTTTTTCTTGATTTAACAAGATATTTTATAGCCAAAGGGTAGCGTCTTGTAATCCTTTAAGATAATACGTTTATCATAGACAATACGATAGTCTTTATGTGATGTTTTAGTGAGTATACTTTTAGATTAAGTATCTCTGACAATCTTTGATTTTTCCTAATGCTACATCTCGTTCTCTTTCCTCTCTCGTTTTAGCAGGACGTAAAATGAAAGGCTCACATAATTCATCATCATCAGTATGGGTTTTGGTCCACTGTTGAACCATATGTTTGACAGAATCATAATTAACCACTTTTGATGTCATGAAATTAAGTGTGATTCCACGCAACTTTACACATGTTTACCTGAATCTAATTGGTAAGCATAGTGTTTGGGTCTCCCAGAAACAAAAGAAGTAATGTGATTACCATCTTTGGGGTCAATTTCATTGGTTAAGTCACCCAGGTAATCCCCTAAAGGTGGTTCCCATAGATTTTTCCTTTGACAGAAGATCACCGAATCCGTATCGTAGTAGACTACTCTGTCTTGCAACCTATCCAAAACATCGTATAATTTAAGTCTGGCATGCGCTGTTGTAAAACAGGCTATTATAATGTTCGTGCGTGTGTTTGTTTCTACAAAATCATTTTTGAATCTGTATTGTACCTCGGCACAGTATTTGCCCAAAAATTTAACATCAGACACTTCAATGGTTGGACAGGTTAAAACATTTAATAATTCTAGGGGTTTAGAGATCATTACTGTCTGCATTTGACGGTTAGCTTAAGCAAATTTGCCCCAAAAGCTGTTGAGTCCCACCTTACATACCGCCCTTATCCCCGCGTTATATTCGATGTTGTCAGAATTCAGTTCAATGCCCTCTTTTTCCTTATACTTTTTGCAATAGATTTTTTATCTTCGTCAGTCTTCACCCATGCTGGCCAACCCGAGCATTCCTGCTTTGGTTTCAAAAAGCAATTCACATAATCTATGAACAATCCCCCAGTTTTTGTTTCCATATCATATTCCTCCTTGTTAGGAAAATACCAAACCTGAACAATTTGAGATATTCTGTATCCCTTTTCAATAGCTTTCTGCACTTCCAATAATACCCATGTACCATAAAGCATTCGTTCTTCATCTGTATGATCACACCGTGTTGTTTGCTTATGCACAGCGCATGTGTAATATAGGCAAAAAAGGAGTGTTCCTCAAGTCTGAGAGGTAAGACCGAATGATATAAATGGGATGGCGGTAAAATGGCACATTTAATGATCCCAAAGTAATTTTCCACAGGCTCAAAATCATTATCAATAATAATAGGGTGACCGACAGGATAAGCTTTCGTTTTGTTCGTATAAGGATATAAAGACGTAAAGTCAACATATTTAATCTTTTCTGAGCCCTTGACTTCATAAACGAGGTGACTTGCATTGACCCTTCCGCCAAAAAATGCATCGCGTGGGACGATTTGTTCTTTCACATGGAAATCTTGTAATAGATGTGCAATATTATCTGTGTTTGAATTTAACAGCATATCAAATTCATGCTCCCAAATTTCTACCACGTTATAACCCAAGGCTCGTAAGCTGTCTACCTTCTCTCTCGTGTCTCGATACAAATTCCCCATAGACTTATTTGATACAGGATTCAGAATGGTTTCCCTATGACCATGATAAAAACAACCATGAAATTCATAGACTGTTTTTGTTGTTTCACAAAAACCATTCACATGCATACCATACAAATTTCTTTCATCCCCGTTCTTTGCATGTTGAATGTTGATTTTATATTTTTGGATAAATAATGCAACCATTTGAGAGCTTTGACACGTTGTGGTTTACCTTCCTCATACCCTGGATGGGAGGTGAGGGCTATGGTTTCTGGCTGGAGAAAAAAGGCTCTATATGCTGAATTACGAGCACTTGCAATGGTTACTGAAGACCTTAAAGGATCGACACCTGTGAAGAGTTCTTCTGTCTTGGTCAGTGATTTAAATATTTCTCTAAATTTAAACATACAACGGCGCAGAATATCTACATCGCCTTGACAATACGTAACAAGTTCTTTTTGCAAATCAAACTCAGCACCCTTTTCTTTTTTCCCTGTTACACCACTCTATAAATTCTTTTCTTTCTGGTGGCATCATTTTGTCAATTCCATAATATTTTGGTTCTGGAAGAGGACCCACATAATTTTGATTTGAAAAGGTGCTGAAAAAATGAGGGAAATGGCCTTTTACAAGTTCCTGAATACCAAACGCCTTCGGAAATTTTCGTAATGGTAGAGTCACAAAACTTAAACTGTCTAGAATTCTAATTCTGGGATCTTCTATTTCGATCATGATTAATTTAGCGCCCCTTGATACCACAGTAGGTGGACGAACTGTTTTACGATCTATTCAATATTCCAATAAAAAATATTCCTCATAGGCCTGCATATTATGCGCAAAAACAATACTATTATGATGTTGTTTATGAAAAAGCCAATCTCCAAACTGTTTCAAAGTGTCCGGTCCTTTAAAAACCACTTCCCTTTCACCCTCCTTTCCACAGTTTTCACAATCTTTGACTTCATCATGATCTAGACATTTTGTACACGCCCATTGACATATCACTAAATTTGGAACATGTTTCCAAGTATCTTGCACACATTCAAAGTCAAAAAATAAGTATTTAACCCCATCCCGTTTTGTTAGTCTTTTTGATGGTTTACGTTGGTAATTCAGATTTTCCACAGGCCCCTTCTCCTCTTCATCAGCATCTCTCTTTCTTTTATCTAGCCTTGTGACCTGATTTTTTAGGATTGTTCCTACGTTGACCGGTTTCATGTAACATTGATGTGATAATCGGTTCACATATTCCTTACAAATGTTACAGAAGTCATCAGCACTATGACTATGCTCCTTTAAAGTCTTCTTATATTTACTAAAATCGTAAGTGCGGCAACACTTTTTACAACGAAAAAGTTTTTCACATATGGAAATCTTTTTCAGTTTACCCTTTTTAATTTGATGATTGTGGTAACATGTGTCGTTTTTGAAAATTCGATTACATTTAGAACATACATGCTTAGCACTCTTATCATTAAATAACCCCCCCCCCCTCCCCCCACAACATGTATAACACGCACTACAAACATGATCACACATATGATGTGCAGGCACAGAGTATGTTTTCAAACATTTATTACAACAATATTTTGCGCTTAAAAATCCGGCCATGGAGGTAATGACATGATAATGATTCCATGCATGATATAAGAAAATTGTGTTAGCAGCTTCGGGACCCTTGAATATGGGTAAGTTCTGGTTTTCCCCACTATAAATAATGAGACGGTATTCAGGTAGCAGCACCTTTTGAAACTGATCATACATTAAAGCATTTACAAAACCTAGTTGAACATTCGCCCTTGCATAAAGCTCCAGTGCTTTTTCTCGTACTGGACCATATCCTTTTCGGATACTTTCCTATTGTGGGTTGTTTTTTCTATCGAAATATATTTGGGCCACGATGACTGCCCTACCAAAACATATATTTTCTGTTTCTGTAGGAGCTGCCGTAATTCTTAATATGCTTTTCTTTTCTTTTGCAAAAACTTCCTGCATGAGAATCGAAAAATTTTCCCTCCATTGGGATTCCTGATGATCATGAAGTGAATCGTCACTCCTTCATGGAGATAAAAATCTGTATTCAACTGAAGAATTTTTTCAAGTTCTTCAAAAATTTCTCAGCGGAAAAATCTCTTTTCAACATGAACGGTATGGCAATAGGGTGATCTAGCTCAGGTGAAATAATAACAAAACGAAGAAAATCTGTGTCTGCAACATCACTCAACTGATGGTCAACAAGGTTTTCTAGCTTTTCCATATCTAGATTCAAGCTATACGTTCTTTGTTCACCATTGAAATATCTATGATGGCGAGTATGTAATAAACTCCACCTTACGACTTCATTAAATTCGGGTTGCCTATTGCTTTCATCACCCTTGTCTCCCTCCAACCGCCCATCAACGGTGTTTTCTAATCTATGTATTTCATCATTTTCAAAGTCATTTTGATCACGACTGATAACATTTGTGTCATGGTTACTAGAAGCATGAATATTACTACCATCTCCTGACAGTGCTCCACTTAAATTGCTTTCATTCCCTACATCAAGTAGATCCTTAGTAACGTCTTCACCATTCCTATCACTAACAGATATAACACTCTCTTTGCTATTATTATGGTTATCTTTATCATTCTGACTAACCACATTTTCCTCATTCCAACTAAAATTATCTATTATCTCTGCCATGTCATTACTTACTTCAAACGAACTTGGTAATATATTACTCGTTGAATTTTGTGAGGCTTGAAAGCTTTTAGACGAGACAGTGAAATCAGTTGCCCCTGGTTCTTGTACATCCACTTCATTATTATCTAAAATACCTCTAACCTGTATGTTAGGCTTGCGATAACCTCTTCGCCCATTGGCCACGATATGATGAATGACCCCTTCATCGAGTTGAGGAAATATTGTTTGCAGTTCCTCTCTCTGCCTCTGCTCCAACGATGGTCGTCTTCTTGAAAGCCGTGTCCTTCGATGAATTTTCATTTTTTCCAACATGAAATACAGAATCTCTTCTGAAACACTTTCAGGGAGAACATATTTAAAATCTTTTTTGGTCGGTTGACCAAATGCAAAATGGAGATCTTCTGGTTTACCAGATTTATTAATTTGCCTCCAACTTTCTATCCTGGATTAAAACTTTTAAATCAGACGAGTATAGTTTTTCTATAGATCAAAATGGTACGGCAAGCTCTGTTCCAATAAATAGACTAACTGCAAAGTGTAGAAATTCCCCCAAAGTGATTCAATAGTCAAAAAAACAATACACAATTTGTAATATTAGGGTCAAAAGATGTTTATAATCAAGTTTCAAAGTAAAATATCCAACATATTTTTTTATTCTATGACAGCATACAATGTACCAATATTCCAATAATAAAATTTATAAGAGTTTGAGAATATGTAATCATCAGCAAAAAACGGCAGAAAAGAATATGTAAGTGTAGATTGAAACACCTATGCTTTGCTTGACATAAATTCCTCTTTATATCTTCTTAAAATGTTTTGTAAACATTGGGATTCATAGCAAATGTCAAGATAAACAAATAGACATCACCATCTTTCAGTGTCCTAGGAAATGTCCTTGGATTGTTCTTTATATGTAAACAATCTTACTTAGCCAGACATTGTTTTGTAAACATTGTGTTTCATAGCAAATGTCAAGATAAACAAATAGACATCACCATCTTTCAGTGTCCTAGGAAATGTCCTGGGATTGTTCTTTATATGTAAACAATCTTACTTAGCCAGACATTTGTTCAAAACGATGACTTTCTCTCATGCTGTTTGTCCAGTGGTACCTCCATGGTTTGTTCCTCCATAAAACAATCAATAATTGTTTTTATTGCTAAATTCTGCATGCTGTACACACAGCAATCATGCATCAAAGTAAAATCGTACAGGTGGGTATAGAGTTAGTTCTGCTATTGCTTCTTCTACCTTGGAAAACAAACGCTGTAGTTCTTTCCACTGCTTCATTTTTAGCACGCGACCTTTACGAGTCGGTAGAGACTCTTCTTTTATGAACTGCCGAACATCTACATAAATATTATTTTTGAAACGTTTTACACACATTATGACTTCATCCCAGTGGCCACTTGTTTGATTCTATGTCCTCCTTAGAGGATGAACTGATCAATTTGGAAATTGCTTCGTTCACCTTCGGAGTCAACTGTTTTATCGCTTCGCACTGCGTCGTTTTAAGTGAGATTCCTTTTTTCGTCGGAAAATATTTCACCCCATACTGCTGAAATGTTCTCAGATGAATATAAACTCGTCCTTCATAAACATTTACAGAGATGAAACCATCGTTTCCCAGATAGTAACGATA